>JAUTDX010001542.1:0-78820 GCA_030844895.1 Ambrosia x helenae
CTATGCATGTATATGTATATGTATAATGTATATGTATACTCATAGTCTAATATGTATCTTATGTGAATTATTTCCTTAAGTTGGCTTAGTTTCTGTCCTCAACCAGCCGAACGATCAAATCTTTATACAGAGGTTGAATTGGAACTTATAAATTCACCTTGATGACCGTTTACGGATAAAACATGTAAACTCAACTTGGTGACCGGTTATGGAACTTATAAATTCACCTCGAGTCAATACAACAAAAGACATGTACCTTTTTTGCAACTTGCCTTCCCTACTATACTTTTTTTTTTTTTGAGGGTGACTTTCTATGTACTGACCGAATTGGTCACCAGGTTTCGTCAAAGACGATTACCCGTCAGCTCCGCCCGCGAACGCGATGTTCTATCGGGCCCCGACCGCCGCGCAAACTGACCTCGTTGGGGTAATAGCTGAGTAAAACCGGGGTTGCCCTCAGGATCGAACCATGCCTCGGTAGGAACTATCCATCATTGGGTCGTCCCCCAAATGAAGCTTGTGGGGATCGAACCCAACAATAAGGCTAAAAAGTAAAATCAAACAACACTATACATTATCATCCACCAGATTTACTAAGCCCTTAAGCAATAACACTCTATGCAGATCCTAACAAATTTTCACCTTGAAGAGTATAAAACTATATGTATAAAGACATAATAAAATAATAATAACTCAAGTCTATCATAGAAAATCCGTGAGGAATACTATAATCCATTTGATCCAAAACACTATGACTATCCAAAATATCTTGTTGTATTTGATCATACACCAAGAAATAAGATCCCGTGCTTCTTAACACCATTCTTGTAATTTACACTGTTGAGAACTTATTAGCTCAATAAGATACTGAACAAGGCGCGCTTAACACATTTATATAATTGAGTCACACAGTTAGCAGTTTGTAAAAAAATATCAAACTTGCCTGCCAGTTTGTTTTGTGGTTGTTTAACTCATCCTTTTCAAGCATTGACAACACAAATTAAAGATGACAGACATAAGCACCAAACGAAAAAATGCGCCTTTGAATCTTTTTGCAAAGACATTTCTTAGAACGAGTCGTGCCTAGGTTAGCATAGGGGCCTTTTTGGTTGTCTTAACTCATCTTTTGTTACTATGGAACGGGCTGTTCCTAGGTTAGAACAGGGGCGTGTCAAAAATTCAGACCACAAATTTTAAAGTTTTCTTTGTTGTCTAAGAAATGGGACCGTGCCTCAGTAGGCATGGGGTCGTGTCAGCCATTTTGTCCAGTTTTATCTTGTCTTTAATGCGC
The DNA here is from genome assembly GCA_030844895.1 of Ambrosia x helenae. Taxonomy (NCBI): domain Eukaryota; kingdom Viridiplantae; phylum Streptophyta; class Magnoliopsida; order Asterales; family Asteraceae; genus Ambrosia; species Ambrosia x helenae. Next base: position 1,292 of record JAUTDX010001542.1, read on the forward strand.
ACGACTATTTTGGACTCATATGTAATCTACGGATAACATTACAGATCAATATATTGTATAAATAACAAATAACGAAAACAAATAAAGAGATGATTATGGGGAAAAGGTAATATGCCTTCACTTTAATAGGCGCACGTTGCCTCGGTTGCAACTGGTCACCATTTTGCATGATCTATTCCATTACCTTTTCTAGCTATTTCCTATAGCCTCAGTTCTTTCCTTTTGCAAAGTTTCACAATGGCGATTCCCCTAAACACGACAAAAAAAAACAACATTAACTTCTAACATGCTTACTTGAAGCAGAACCCACTCATTTTGCCCAGTATAACCAACACATAACCAACACAGCCAATCTTACTCAATACTAATCCAAGACCATAATAACCATGTTACTTTTTCCACTCAATCAAAAACCCTCCAATTCTCAAAGGAGAATAGAAGAAGAAGCCATTTTGAAAGAAGCTATTCAGGAACAGAGGGAACATTTTATACTTCAGGAGCAAGCAGCCTAAACAAATTGATCAACCTTTTAAAACAAATTGATCAACCTTTGCTATATCTATAGGATTTTCTTTGATGGATAATGAGCCAGCCAAAATGGTATTTTTTTTATCCGCCTGCCCAACAGATTTCTTGAGTGTTCGAGTTTATTTATGGCATGAAACAACCCGCTGCATGGGTATAGCTTATTAATACATTACAGAAACCCCTACTTGAGTCCATTTCCGAACAAATTAAATACGTGCATTAAGATACGGAGGCTTCTTATTCCACAACAACGAAAGCACTTTTTCACTCTTTCATCCAATGATCTAGGACGTAATCCTGGACGTGAAGAATAAATTTTTTTTTCGTTTTTCTTGCCTTATTTTACAATTTTCTTCATATTTTATTTTTAACTATCTCTAGCCGGTTCCGCCATCCCGATCAATGAATCATTCGAATTCATTTTCACTAAAATCTTTTGAATTCACAGGTTCCATCGTTCCCATCGCTTCTTACTTAATGGTTAGGTCTTAATTCTACCCGTTCTTTATACATAAAACCCTTGTCAGGGTTTCACGTAGTTTCAGCAGTTCTCCCACTTCCAGGACGAATTCTCCCGTTGCTACTTCAGAAAAAGAACCAGCAGGTTGATGGATCATTACCCTGATGATATAAGATCCATTTTCCTGGAAAGACAAATAAGGCATTCCGATTGATACCACCAGGAGGGGGAAAAATCCAAAGAATACGACTTACTTCAATTTTGACTCTATCTCCTGGCAATATTCGTATAAAACTACGTCGGATCTTTCCTGAAACATAACCTAGAATACACACAATTTTGTTAATACCATCCAACCGAATCCAATTTAATTGTTTATTTATTCAATTTCAATGAGTGAATTTTCAAGTTCAACCACCCATTTTCAAAATATCAAGTAGATGAATAAGAATTTTGAGAAAATCTTTCATTTGTCTATCATTATAGACAATCCCATCTATATTATCTATGGAATTCGAACCTGAACTCTATTTACGATTCAGTATTTCTATATCATTCTATATCATCGGCTCTTCTTATTTCTTTCTTATGTTTCGGCTACTAATGTTAAATTACTATACTAAGAACTAATAACAGACCATCAACTCACGTGTGTATGCTACATAAAAAAGAGCTTCAAAACATGAAATTGATATGACACTATGAGGGATGAAAATTACTACCTCGCCACTACCGTAACTGGGTCATTACAATCAGTATGAGTATCACCATCATATTGTATATAGGTTGATTCATTCTTTCTAGTTAAATACTTAGTCTCAAAGGGGTCATTTTCTTGGAAACTTTGATAAAAGAAGCAGGACAGAACTGAATAGTAGTATAATAGAATAGAGGTTGATTCATTCTTTCTTTCTAATAAGCGGTGTATTCTTATGATTAAAAAAGCGCTTACATAGGTTACTGTTAGTTGCAAAACAATACAATAACCATAGTGTTTGGATAGCAAAACTCAACAACAAAGTTAATACATTAAATCAATAAATTCAGTTACAACATAGTAGTTTACATAGCAAAACCCATAAGCAATTTTGACATAGTAAATAAAAGATAGCTGAAGTACCTACTTATGAAAACAACAAATTTTCACATGAATTTGTGGTTAACAAAGAAACTGATTGAAATTTATAAAACAGAAAGGAAGAACTACATACATTTTCAATAGCATTTAAAAGTTGATAGCGCATTTCTTGACGCCATAAACGGAAAATCTTGTTGCCATAAACGGCTCCGGAAGAAATGTTCATGACAATATAACATAACATATATCATGTAGTTTCTAAAACACATTACATCTTATGGTATACATCAACTAAAAACAAAACGGTTATATACAACAATGTTACCTAGATATAGCACACAATAGTTCTTGTATAATCAGTAGTTCTTCCCTGTTGAAGTAATTAGAATAGTAAATTGACAGATCCGAAAAACTCATATTTAAAAATTTTAGCATATCAAGTCATCAAACTAGCAACATGGATAAAGAGTCTTGTTCATCAGATTTTGCAATTACCAAAACCCATGTAATCAAATGAAACATAATAGTTTACCGTACCTAGTAATCAACCCGTGGTTTAGGATCACCGAAACAAGCAAGGTGTTCGCATCCTACTTCGATTTGTTCAGGAAATGAGGTCGGGACCGTGTTAAGGTTACAATCTATCAGGAGAAGGAAGAGGCGAGTGTGCTAGGTTTTTTTCTAAATGAAAGGGGGAATTCAAATTTTGAAATGGATTTAGGAGGGATTCTTAGGGTTTTGAATTATCTATTTGATATTGAATTCCACATGTTGCCTATTGAAGTTTCGCTTTTAGAAGCACAAGCTTTAAACAATTGTACAATAAGGCTTATTTGGGCATATGAAGTCACATTTTCATGCACAAAGCTCTTGATCTTGTAGATGATCTATGCCATTTTTTTACGTTTTATAAAATCAATGCAATGCAATGCTGAACAAGACAAACTTCGAAATGTCGATAAAAATGAGCAGTTCGTCACTGTATTTTCGAATGTCTTTAAAACATAATATAGTATAGAAAATAAAGTTCTTAACTTTTGGGTATCTTAAACTACCGTTGCCTCATGCATTATAATATAGTATAGATTCGTAGATGACCATTCTCGATTCACATGGTTTATCCCCTAAAAGCAAAATCCAATTTCTACAATGTTCTCACCATTTTTTCTAAACTTTTTCCAAAATCAATTTTCAACAAGTGTCAAAGTTTTTCGAAGTGATGGTGGAACCGAGTTTACAAATACTAGAGTACAAACTTGTTTTCAAGAACATGGCCTACATCATCGCTTGTCTTGTCCTTATACACCAGAACAAAATGGTCGGGCTGAACGGAAACAACGTCACATAACCGAAACCGGTTTAGCTATGATGTCTAATTCTCATGCCCCACCACAATTATGGATTAATGCTTTCACTTCGGACACCTAAATAATAAACCGCCTTCCCACAAAAATTCTTGAAAACAAATCACCTTTTGAACTCATTTTTAAACAACCACCATCATACTCAAACCTTTGCATTTTTGGGTGTCTCGTCTATCTATATCTTCGTGACTATACCAAATCAAAATTATTACCATGAAGTGCTCCTTGCATTTTTATTGGTTATAGTCCAAGATATAAAGGTTTTAGATGTCTCGATCGTTTAAACGGGTCGAATCTATACGACTCGACATGCCAAATTTGACAAAGATATTTTTCCATTTCTCACCTCCTCCACAACTTCCGACACCTCAAATCTTCCATTCACAAAAATTGAAGATTTTTTACCTACACCTACCTCAAATAAAAATCCTAAACCAACCGTCCCACAAACTGTTACTACCCCACCACCAACATGTTCTCACTGTCCCATTATCCAAAACAACAACCCATCACCAAACATTCCCTCACCCGAAACCCCATATCCAAATCTGTCACCAAACACATCTTCGGCCCATTCTTCATCTAATGAAACCAACCCCTCGGCCCAACAGTCCCTATCCAACCACCAGTCCCCTCCTCTCCTGACCAAACATCCTCGGCTCAACACTCTCCCTCGCCCCAACAATCCACCTCAACCCAACACACCAACTCGTCCCCCACTCCTACTTTCGACCCACCTCTATCATCGAACCAACTCACCAATTCAGCCCAATCATCTACCTCAGCCTAATCCTCCTCTTCTACCCCACCACCAAGCCCACCACTCTCACCCATTCCAATAACCAATAATCATCCCATGACCACTTGCTCTAAGAATGGTATTTTCAAACCAAAACATTTCGCCAACTTATCTCAATTTTCCACCCATCCCCTTCATCATTCTCTTTTATCATCACACGTACCCAAAGGCATAAAAACCGCTATGAAAGATGCCAAATGGATTCGTGTAATGAATGTTGAACTCCAAGCCTTAAATTCCAACAACACATGGAAACTTGTTCCTCATCCCGCTTCCACAAATATCATCGACTTTAAATGGATCTATCGAATTAAATATAAATCTGATGGTTCCATTGATCGCTCTAAAGCCGGACTTGTGGCACAAGGTTTCAATCAAATTTCGGGTCTAGATTGTTCTCATACCTTTAGCCCCGTCGTCAAATCATCAACAATTCGAGTTGTTCTAAGTCTTGCCACCATTAATCATTGGAACTTACGACAACTCGATGTCAACAATGCTTTTCTAAATGACAAACTCATAAAAACGGTGTTCATGGAACAACCACCAGGTTCCAAGATCCAAACCATCGTACTCATGTTTGTAAACTAAATCGTGCCATTTATGGCCTCAAACATGCTCCACAAGCTTGGTTTCAACGATTAAGTTCATTCTTAATCACCGTTGGTTTCCCATGTAGTCGCGCCAATCCACAAGCTTGGTTTCAACGATTAAGTTCATTCTACATCCTTGTTTATGTCGATGACATAATCATCACGGTAACAATGAAAACTTCATCAACAATTTTACCTAAAAACTTCACAAGCAATTCAAAATTAAAGATATTGGCTCCCTAAGTTTCTTTCTTGTTTAGAAGTCACTCACACAAAAACCGGCCTCTTTTTAAACCAATCCAAGTATGCCTACGACATACTTTCTCGAGCCAGTCTTCTCGATTCTGAACCCGTTTCCACACCGCTCACACCAAAAGACACCTTCAACTCTACCGGTGAACTGTTTCATGACCCAACTCTATATTGTTTTCTTGTCGGTGCCCTCCAATACTTAACCATAACCCGTCCAGATATTTCTTTCGCTGTCAATCAAGCAAGTCAATTTCTTCATAATCCTACCACTACTCATTTTCAACTCTTAAAAACGCATTCTTCGCTATGTCTAGGGGACTTTATCTCACGGATTAACGTTTGATAGACCACCTAACACTATCTTATTAGGTTTTTCTGATGCAGATTGGGCTCGTTGCATTGACACCCGAAGATCCACATGCGGTTATTGCATTTATTTTGGAGGAAACTTGGTATCTTGGAGCGCAAAAAAGCAACCCACAGTGGCCAGATCAAGTTGTGAATTGCAGTATAGGGCCATGGTGAATACTGCATCGAAATTTATTTGGATTACTCATCTGCTACATGAATTACATATCTTGCCACCGGACCACCAACTCTATTGTGTGACAACAAAAGTGCTATCTTTCTAAGACAAAATCCCATATCACACAAGAGAGCCAACACACATTGATCTTAACTATCATTTCGTTCGTGAATTAGTGGCTGCAGGTCAACTCAACACAAAGTTTATATCAACTGATCAACAAGTAGCCGACATCTTCACCAAGAGTCTCCCAAAGCCACTATCGAAAAATTTAGGACAATGCTTCGTCTTCGACCACCTCCGGACACGCATTGATGGGGGGTATTAGGTATCCCAAATTATATTTCTCAAATCTCTCCATCTAGTCAACACAATCAATGTCATTATGTATAGAATTTCTATTTATGTCATAGGAGGATTTGTCTCCCCAATTGTTGTAACTCTTATAGTATTTATACCCTTGTATCTTCTCCTTTCAAATCAATCAAAGTTGTTACATTATCATACTCTTATATCTTATATATAATTTATTATATATAATTTATTATTGTTTTTTTTTACAAAAGAAATTTTAATTACCTCAATTATCAAATTAGAAAAAAATATATAATTGTTTTTTTTAACTTATATGATTCTATTGTATACATATTAAAAGAACACATAGTAAGTTCTATACAACGAAGCAAAAATATTAAATTATGTCAACTAAATATCAACATTTGAGATAACATGTACACGAAGGAATCACTTATTTGTGCCTACAACGTGTTACTGAATCTTCAATATACACATAGTATGAATGTTACAAATTTTAAAATCATGTCTCAGCTGACAGGTACACTACTACTTTTGATATATTAACAGCACACCAATAGATAATATATTCAGTAATTTTTTATTGCCAACTTTCATTCTGTTAGGATCTGAGTTTGATTTGTTATGAAAGTCTAAGTAATGGAACAAAGTGCAACGGAATTATAACTTTAATTCATAACAAATAGGATAAATGTTTTTATATCAAATACGTTGCAACAGTCATCATAGATTACAAGTAAATGATTACAACTCTCCCCTCAATAGATAATATATTTAGAAGTTTTTTATTACCAACTTTCATTCTGTTAGGATCAGAGTTTTGATTTTCTATGAAAGTCTAAGTAATGGAACAGTAAATGAATAAATAATAATGAAAGTGCAGCAGAATTATAACTTTAATTCATAACAAATAGGATAATTGTTTTTATATCAAATATGTTGCAACAGTCATCACAGATTACAAGTAAGTGATTATAACTCTCCCCCTCAGCCTGATCACTCAAAAACTTTGTTTGTGTAAGACAATGTAAGAGTGACAAATAGAACAGTACAGGCACTGTTCTATTTATAGACAAACGAAAGCTCTAATAACCTAAGACTGACGTCACCTAGACAATGACAACTAACTAACATAACAACATAAAACATTTGCTAAGAATAACTACTGTTACATTGCCTAAACATCTGATGAATAAACAATTGATAAGAGAAACTCTGTTGGCTTGAACATCTGTTGGAGCCTATGTGTTGTTGGCTCCAACAGACCTTATATCACTTGTCAGCACTTTGTCTATTAGTGGTTTCTTCAATCAGCAGCAGTTTAGTCCAGCAGCAGTTTGGTATCAGCAGTTAGAGTCATCAGTCTTTGGGAGGATACTTGAATCAAAGTACTGTTTTATTAATAATCAGAAGTGTAGAATGTTTTGGCTTTTCAATCATCTATTCTTTTCCAGGTCAGCAGACCCAACAATCTCCCCCTAGAACAGATGATGCCAAAACTTATGTTTATTGTTGATCTTTATTCCTCATCAGACTTTCTCTAATTTGACCTTTTAGTTGTAGTTCAAAGTCAAACGAGAATAAGTCATCAGCATCCCTTTCTAGCTCTAAATTCAGCAAGTCTTGGAGATCATTTGCATTCAGACTGTATGCATCATCCATGTTGAGCTTTTGAACCTCTCCATATGATCTGAGCAAAGTCAATTCATGGTTGTCTTTGTTGAGTTTCCATTTTAGAATTTTTGAATCAGAAGAGTTTTTGGTCTGCAACTTTGTTGTGGATGAGTTTGGTGATGGAGGTCTCCCAATGATTTTTCTCTCAGCTCTTCACTGATGGGATCTGAAAAATAGTGAACTTGATTGAAGATCCCTTCTTTCACAAATGTATCAGCAAACTTCTTTTGATCTTCTTCAGACATCTCTTTCTGCCTTTTGTGTTGTCTTCTAGTAGCAATGGAGACATCAGAGGAAGGAAGTAAACTTTCAAATGAAAGAGTCTAATGAGATCTCCTAACATCTTCTTCATCAGGGTAAACTGGTTTTCTTGGAAGAGTTGGATCAGTCTTTCTTTGTTCTCCAGCTTCTTATAAGTCTCAACCAACCTTAGTTCAGACCATTTGGACACAGACTTCATTTCTCCATAGTTAGCCTCAACCAATTCAGCTCTCATTCTCTTGAACTTCAATGCTCTGACAGGGTCTTTTGCCTTTTCTAAAGTCAGGAACAGATGCTTTTTGGTTTGGTTGCTTGTTCAGCTCTTCAATTCTGTTTAATTCTTCTTCAAAGCCTGAATGGTCCAGCCAGCAAAATGTTTTCTGTTGGCTTTGTAAGGTTTGGCAGCCATAATCTGATCTAGAAGAGATTCTCTGATCATCTTTACCATTTCACCACTGATGGGCTTGTTGGACATAGACTTACTTAGGTCCTTAGCATAATGTTCAATTCTTCTTAACTTGCTAAGTTCTGCTGAATGGATGCCCTGAGCATCTTGCTATCTTTTCCTTTACATTTCTCTTTGATGATCAAGTCAGCCTGCTGTGCCTTCTGCTTCAAATACTCATCAACATTTTTAGGCTTAGGCTTATTCAGACTGGCAAGAGATGGAAAAGATAATTGTGAAGGATCCTCAATATTGTAGAAGGATTGAATTTCCCCTTGATTATGTCAACTTCAAGGGGATACTGAGCAGCCAATGGAATCATGGAAGATGGTGATTTAGTGGTGGTGGGAGGATTAGATGTGAATTGTGTGGTGAAAAAGATTGAAGTGGAATGGCTGGAATGGTTATAGATGATGGTGGTGTTGGTGTGGTTTCAATGTTTTCATCTTGTACAACAAAGGTGGATTTCCTCTTTCTTTTGTACAAGATGGTTTGAGATGGTGGTGATTGAGGTGTGTTAACATCTGTTGGCACTTGTTTAGTACCAGCAGATGTTTGAGGTGGTGAGGATGGTGTGGGTGTTATGGTCAAGGCTAAAGCAGTGGTGGTGGTTGTTGTGGTGATTGGTTCAATATTTATTTGGTGGTAGCAACAATAAAGGTTTTAGTTCTTGAAGGTGGCTGCCTGACATGCTGAGCAGGCCTTTTCATCCTTTTAGAAGAACCAACATTTTCTTTTTCTTGCTGTTCTAACTCTTTTCTTTTAGAAAGGTTTTCTGCTTTTGTTTCCAAAGTTTCAGCCTTGATTTTTTTAGCCTGAGCAGCCTTTTCAGCTATGACATTTGCAGACTCATCAATGTTTTTGCCTTGTCAGTTTTGGCAGTCTCAGCAGTAGTTTTTGAATGCAGACCCTTGTGCAGGCTTTTGAGCAGACTTTTCACCTTTTTTAGAAGGTGGAATCCCAAATGGATCCAGCTTTGGAAGTCTATCTCTGCCACTCTCCCCCCTTTTTGGCATCATCTGCAGTGTACTCATTGTCATCTTCATCTCTTAGAATAGTTGTGGGGGCAGAGCCAGTGGTCTTCAACAAATGATCTTTTATGGCTTTTATGTCTGCTTGGGTATCATTGAACCTAGCATCAACCATATTTCTGATCATGGTCATGTATGTTTCTTGTGTTTGATCTGCTAGTTTTCTATGAGCTATGATGATGGGATTAACAGACTTCCATAACTCACTAGCAATCTCTTGGATGGATGGCTAACTTTGTGTGAGGGTAACCAAGGTTCGCATCATTGTTTTGATATCTGATTTGATCGCAGTCACAGATGATTCAATGGTATTCACTCTCTCTGTCAATTCTTGGTATCTTAATCCATCACCTAACTTAATAGGATCATCTGAATTCCTACCAGATGTGGTAGTTGTAAGTGGTTCAGTCCTAGGTAGGGCTGCAAACGAACTGAACTTTCAGCGAACAGTTCATGAACCGTTCGGCGGGAAGTTCGTTTGTGTTCGTTCGTTTAATAAATGAACGAACACGAACAAAAAATTTCGTTCGTTTAGTTAAACGAACGAACATGAACAATGGTCGCGTTCGTTCGTTTATGTTCGTGAACGTTCGGTAACGTGTTCGTTTGTGTTCGTTTTATGTTCGTTTATTTCGTTTATGTTCGTTTGTTTAATAGGGGTTTTAATTTTATAACCTTCTTATATTCTTTTATATATATAAATTTTACTCAAATAAAAAATAATTCGATGAAAGTTTATTTTGGGTAGCTTAACAAGACTTTAAGTTTAATATGCGAACTTATTTTTTTGAGACGCTACTTTATTATGTTTAACAATATTATGTAAATGTTATTTTGGGTGGCTTAATGTTATTTTGGGTGGCTTAATGTATGTGAATTCGATCTTATTCGAAAGTTAAAATATGTTCGTTTGACCGCTTCTGTTCATGAACACTTTTTATGTGTTCGTTCGTTTGTGTTCATTAATGTTTGTTTGTGTTCGTGTGCGTTCATGAACAAAATTAACAAGCGAACACAAACGAACACGAACACGAGTGTTTTCTTAACAAACGAACACGGACAAAAAATCTCGTTCGGTAAGTGTTCGTGAACTGTTCGTGAACACATATTTTCCTTAACAAACGAACACGAACAAGGCTCTGTTCGTGTTTGTTCGGTTCGTTTGCAGCCCTAGTCCTAGGAGGTGTGTCCATAGGAGAGAAATCAGATGCCCCTTTTGTCTTGGTACTGGGGACTTCCAACTGGTATTGAGATCACTCTTGTGGCCTTATTAGTTGTTGCCTTTAAGGAAGTCTGAGCTATGTTACCACTGTACTGAAGTGAGACAATGGTCTCTACAATAGTAGTGGCTGCTTCACTTGAACTACCACCTTTGAGTTACATGTAACTCAAGAGGTGTAGCCTCCTCTGTTCGTGGGCTAGCCACTTGACTTTTCTCAGGATCAGTCACTTGTTGAAGTATGCACTCATTGATAGGTGGTTGAGAGGAACTGATTGAGTCCTGAGTTTTGTCAATTGCTCGAACAATGGTTGCATGGTAGGTGGAATAGGAGGATTTTGTGATGGTGAAGGTTGTGGAGTGAAAAGAGTATTAGCCCTGGGAGAAGGACTTGTGAACAAATGTTCAAGTGAATCAAATATTCCATGATGTGTGTCCCATTGGCTTACAACATGATCCTTTTGGGAGGATACATGAGAAGTTTGGATGGGTTGAGATTTTGCCATCTGTTGAGAGGAAGTATCAACAGAGGTTGTTTGTTGTATTTGTGCTACAACATGATTTTTCTCTGGTATCTCATCTTCCAGAGTCGCCTTTTTGGGTTGCTTTTTGGTGGGCTTAGTGAATGGAAGTTTCTTTATGGAAGTGGCTGGTGTGGGTTTCACAACACTGGATGTAGTGCCATGATCACCAGGAGCAGTGGGCTCAGCAACAGAGGTTTGCACAACAGTTGTTGTCTTAACACTCTTGCTTGTGTTTTGGAAACTTTTGTTTTTGTTGGTTTTTCTTGGGTATTAGGACCTATAATTCTTCTAAAAGTTTCTTGGGATAGGCTGTTCATTTGAAGGCCTTCACCATTTTTAAAATCCTTTTCAGGTAAAACCTTTTGTAGGATTACACTTAAAAGTCTTGGGTATATTAAAAAAACATTGTTTGACCCAGACTGGACACCTTTCACATTTGCTACCAAATCTAGAAACAGTCCTTGGGGTAGATTGTAATCATGTTTGACAAAATGGCATATCCCAAGTACTGAACTTTCAATGGGATTTCATTAAAGAAATAGTTTTGGCAGAGAGACATACGAGTAAAGTATGAAAGAAAAATTTCATGGCTAGGGGGAAAACTTTTTGAAAATTGTTGCCCCAGTCATTTGACCTTCATAGCCTCTCTCTATGAACTCTGTGTGAAGTTCAGTTTTATCAAAAGAATCTTTACCTGCCTGATCATTCAGTGAGAATGTTGTGGATATGGATTGGGGGGTTATGACGACATGTGTATCTCCAATTTGTGAAATTCTTGATGTTGACTTTTTATTTGTGAACAAGGTTTTAGCTTTCAACCAAAATTCTTGAAGAGTGTCAACATAGATTAGGGAACTGGAAGTGAGAACAGGCAAATATTTGGACTCAGTTAATATGTCAATGATGGAATGGAAGTGACGGTTCTCATCTGTTTTAGTCAGATATGGTAAGTAATTGTAGGGAGCTTTCAATTGAAGATCCATGTCTTGGATTTTAGTAAGAAAGTCAATGAATTTGTGATGAGGGTTTAAGGTTGAGAGAAAGCGGTTTATGGAATTTTGAATTCGATGAGATAGTGGAACAACTGTTGGCGATAAACAGGGTTTTTATAGTCTCAGGTGGAAACCACTGATGTGGCCAAAGCACTGCTTTTGAGAGCATACGTGGCAAACATCTGATGGAAGGTCTGTTTAGGTGGATGACAGTTGTTTATAACATCTGTTGACTAGTCAACAGATGTTTGTGAAAACAGTTGTTTCATTTTATCAGATGTTTGAAACAGATTTTTCACCCAGCAGCGGTTGTTTTATATGATTAGAGTTTTGAAGTAGATTTTTCAACCAATCAGATGATACACTCAATGAAATAGTGGTTGTTTTACCTTAAACAGATTTTTCAACCAAATCTATTTTGAAGGCTGGATTTTTTATTTTCTGAAAACATTTAAATGCTTTTATTCATGAAAACATTTTAGTTTTTATTCCATGTTTAGCATACCAATCCGAGGGATCAGGTTTGCAAAGGTAGATGTGTCTAAAGCTTTTGTCAACACATCTGCCAACTGATCCTCTGTTGGAACATGGTGTAGAGAAATTAAACCCTTTTCATAGTTGTCTCTTACAAAGTGGTGTCTGATGTCAATGTGCTTTTGTGGTTGAATAAGAGACTGGATTTTTGATGATATTTTCAGCTACTTGACTGTCCAACATGAGTGGAGTCCTCAGAGCAGTTATACCAAAATCCAGTAGCTGGTTTTGAAGCTACATAAGTTGGGTTGTATAGCTTGCAGCAACAATATATTCAGCCTCTGCAGTGGATGTTGAAACAACTGCTTGCTTTTTGCTTTGCCAAGAGACCAAGGCATTGCCTAGGAATTGGCACCCACCTGATGTTGACTTCCTTGTGGTTTGACAACCAACAAAATCACTGTCTGAGTAACCTAAAAGCTCAATATTCCCATTAGCAGGGTACCAGATACCAAGTGTGGGAGCACCTTTTAGGTATCTGAACATCCTTTTCACAGCTATAAGATTTGACTTTCTATGTGACGCCTGGGATCTTGCATAGACACAAGTGGCAAACATAATGTTTGGCCTAGATGCAGTTAAGTACAATAAATACCCAATCATACATCTATAATGTGTCTGGTCAACCAGTTCATCTTTATTAATCAACAGTGAGTAACTTAGTGGTACTCATGGGTGTACTACATGGTTTACAATCATTCATGTAAAATTTTGTAAGTAGGTTTTTAACATACTTATTTTGGTGAATAAAAGTTCCATTTTGCAATTTCTTTACTTGGAGACCAAGAAAGCATTGGAGTTCACCCATGGCACTCATCTCAAACTCTGCTGTCATGAGTTTTCTAAACTCTTCACACATTTTGTTAAATTTGGACCCAAAAATGATGTCATCCACATATATTTGAACAATCATTAAATCTTTTCCTTTCCATTTAAGAAATAACATTTTATCAATTTTACCTCTTGTGAAACCAATGGATAAGAGAAAAGTGGAAAGAGTTTCATACCAGGCCCTTAGTGCTTGTTTCAAGCCGTACAAAGCTTTGTTGAGCTTGTAGACATGACTAGGATGGAATGTGTCTTCAAAACTAGGTGGCTGACATACATAGACTTCCTCCTGGATTTTCCATAAAGGAATGCACATTTGATATCCATCTGATACACCTTGATGTTGTGGTTGACAGCAAAGGCTAGGAAAAGTCTGATGGCTTCCAACCTAGCTACAGGAGCAAAGGTCTCATCATAATCTATTCCTTCTTCTTGTATGAAGCATTGAACCACAAGCCTTGCTTTATTCTTGACAACAATACCCCTCTCAGCTGTTTTGTTCTTGAAGACCCATTTTGTGCCAATTGGACATACATCATTTGGCAATGGTACAAGTTCCCATACTTGTTGTCTTTTGAACTGAAGGAGCTCTTCTTGCGTGGCTTCTACCCAACTGTTGTCTTTCAGTGCCTTTTGGTACTTGACAGGTTGTGTGAGAGATAGAAACCCTGCAAAAAGACAAATGTTTGAGGATTGACTTCTTGTGAGCACCCCTTCACTGATGTTGCCAATGATTTGGTCTGGTGGATGAGCTCTAAGGTAGATTAGATCTCCTTTGTATGGTCCTATGGAATTTTGAGGTAAGGGACATAGGTTAGCAGCATCTGTTATTGTAACATCTGTTTGCACTTCTGTAGTGCCAACAGATGTTTGAAATGGAAGTGGGGGAATATGCCTAAGTGGTGTAGAGGTGGAATGACTTTTGTCAACTAAGAGTGGACTTTTGTCAACAAATGACTGAACAGTGATTGAACTTGATGAGGCAGTGGTTTGAGGGTAAGACTGGTCAACAGTGGTTGACTCAGTTGTGACAAAGTTTTGAACATTTGCTTGCCCTGATGCAGAATAGACTTTGCAGTGAGACTGTGGAATCACAATGTCAAATCTGTAATCTTGTTGTGGAGACTGTGGTGTACCTGCATTGTTAGTTTTAACAGTGATATCTTCAAATTTGAATTTATCTAAATCAAACAATTCTGCAGGATTTGCTGGGATTTTTAAGGATGAAAGTTCATTGAACTTTATATTTAGAGTTTCTTCTATTGTCCTAGTCCTTGTGTTAAACACTCTATAGGCCTTGGCAGTAGAAGAATATCCCAGAAAATATCCACAATCTACTTTGGCTGCAAATTTTGAAATGGAATCTTTGATATTTAAAATGAAACATAGGCAGCCAAAGATTTAGAAAAATGATATCAATGGTTAGATTTTGAACAAGATTTCATAAGCAGTCTTTTGATGTCTAGGGTTGATTAAAACTCTGTTTTGAACATAGCAAGCAGTGTTTACAGCTTCTACCCAAAAGGACAGTGGTAAACCAGAGTCTGCTAGCATACTTCTCTCAATGAGAGTTATATTTTTCCTTTCAACCACCCCATTTTGTTTGGTGTTCTTGGAATGCTGTACTGCCTCACAATTCCTTTTGACACACAGAAGTCATCCAACTCCTTATTTTTGAACTCTGTTCTATTGTCACTTCTAAAGACTTTTACTGGCAAGTCATGTTGCTTTTCATCTTTAGTGACAAAGTCCTTCAAAATACCTGCAGTCTCATCCTTAGAGTGTAAAAGGTAAGTCCATGTAAACCTAGAAAAATCATCAACAATAACAAGACAAAATCTCTTTTTCCTTAGACTCATGATTTTTACTGGGCCAAACAAGTCCATGTGCAACAATTGAAGACATTGACTTGTTTTGGACTCATCAATTGATTTGTAAGAGCTTTTATGTGGTTTACCTTTTAAACACGAAACATAGTGCTCATCACATTTAAATTCTTTTGGTGGTAGACCTCTTACAAGGTTTTGTTTTGAGAGTGAGTTGATAGTTTGAAGGTTGGTATGACCCAATCTCCTATGCCACAATTCTATCTCTTTAGTTGAGGCAGCAGAAAATAGACAGACATTTGCCATAGGCTTATCCTTCAACATATCAACCACATACACATTGCCACTCCTATGAGCAACAAGTTGTGCTTTGCTCTCAGCAATGATGGTGTTAATCTTTTCAACCACTTCTGGTCCAATAATCTTACAAGTTTTCTTAGTGAAGAATGACCCATAACCTTTATCACTCATTTGTGAAACACTAAGAAGGTTAAATTTAAGATTATCAATCAGATTAACATTTTCAAACGTAAGTCTCCCAGCCTGAACAGTCCTTGAACCCAACACTTTACCTTTAGAATCATTACGAAAAGATATATCACCCCCTCCATGAGCAAGAAAGTCCAGAAAAAGGGCTCTACATCGTGTCATGTGCCTGGAGCCTCCACTATCTACATACCATAAACTATCTAAGCAAGTAGAAGCTCCCTGCACATCAGTAAATGATTAGTTTTGGTGAGTTTCCAAAGCCAAATTGGCTTTGGATGGGTTCTCAGACTTTTCAGTCTCAAGTTTAGGAGAATGATCAGTGGTTTGAACTAGTTTTTGAACCAGATTCAACACTTGGTTGACCATTTTCCAGTGTTTGGATGTCAACACTTGGTGCAACAGATGTTTGACCATTTCCTTTCAAATGTTGGTAGCCATGAGGATGTCTGTTCACTCTTGGTTTTGAAGACCTTTTGGGCTCTTCATAGACATGTGGTAGACGATGATAAGGTGGTTGTCCATGTCCTCTTGGAAATTTGTTTGAGGGTAGTGTATCTGTTACTTGAATATCTCTAGGAGCAGAGTTTTCATTCAAGTTTTTAACAACAAATATTTGGACTGGTGTAAAGGTCTGTTTGGGTTTTCCTTTTGAAGTACTAACCACATGACTCACTTGAGTTTTAGCTTTATACTCTTGTATTTTGGCATCAAAATTTTTGAGATAAATACACTCTTTGGTTTTATGATTCTTTTTACCACATATTGAGCTAGTTGGTTTAGAATCACACACACTTGTTCCTTTGTTGATATCATATGCTTTTAGAAGAAAACAGTTTTTAGTAACATGGCTCTTTTTTTCACAAAAATCACAAAACAAGTTTTCTTTTAACTTCCCTTTTTCCTTCTTCTTTTCAACAGTTATTTGAACATCTATTGGAAGATCTTTTAAGGGAATGATTTTAACCCGTGGTGCCTTTTTACCAACAAAGGTTTTGAAATTCATTGGTTGGAAAATTTCAAGAACATCACACTCATCTGACCAAGTTGGTTTAAACTGATATTTTTCAATTTCAGCATATGATGAGGAACCTTCAAGTTTTTCAAGAAAAATTTCTTACCATTAGGTTCAGTGACTTTAATTTCCTGACCTTTTGAATTTGTTGGAATAACCTCAACCAATTGTGGTTCCTTTTTGTCAGTGTTTTGAGAAACTTGAGCAGTGGTTTCATTGAAATCAAAGCCAAATTTCACATGACTTTTGGTCGGTTGGTTGAGAATCATTTCAAAACCTTTTGATGATTCCACCCATTTTTCACACTCAACTTGGGTGGATTCAAGCTCCTGTTTACAACTTTGATATTTCGTTATCATAGTTTGGAGTTGGTCCTTGGTTATGCTTGCTTCATGTTTTAAACTGCTGATTTCATATTCCTTTTCATTTAATTTTGATTTTAACTCTTTTATGAGTTTTTCAAACTGAATTTCATCCTCTAAAATTTTCTTTCAAAAGTTTTCATTCTACTTTTTAATGTTAGCAAAAGCTATTACACATCTGTCTGAACATAAATCATTTAAGATTTGAGGTGATACCTTAGCAGCAGCCATCAAGGCACAATCACACTTGCACTCATGATCACTTCCACCCCATGGGTCTGAGAGATTCACAACCTCAGCTTCAGATTCTTCAACTGAAACAACTGTATCAACAACATCATTTATCACATTTTCAGACTTAAACACCACTTCCTCAGATTCAACTTCCTCAACAATTGTCTCTAATGCCATGAAGCAGAAATTTCCTAGTTCATTTTCAGATTTGGCAACTAGAGCAATGTTTTCATCTGTTAACTCATCTGGTAAGCTGCTCCAATCAACAAACCCTTGTGTGAAAAAGCTCTGTTGACTGGTCTCTGCAGGGCAGAGGGTGGAGTAGCAGCTATTTGCATTTGAGCTTGAGCAACAGGGGTTGAACATAGTGAATCTGGGGAACAGTGGTTTGGACATAGTGCACAGGAATAGTGGATGAGGATTGTGCAAAGTGAGCAGTGTGTTGCACATTTGGTCCAGGGGTATTGTGGGAAAACTGATAAGTGTTTGTCTGAGGCCTTTGGTTTGGATAGGTAATCATAGGTGTTCCATTTTGACTCCTACACTCCCTAGCAAAATGACCCATTCTATGACATTTGTAACACTTAATCTTTGATTTATCCAACCCCACTCTTGACCCACCATGTAAACCTGGATATCTTCTGCCAGTTTTCTTATAGAAATTGTTAGTCCTAATACTGAGTAGAGCCAGTTGATGCAAAATGTCCATTTCTTCAAAGCCCACAGGGTCAAAATACTGAAGGTCATTATACTCAAAGGAGGTGTTGTCAGATGCCTGGATATCACCACTTGCTGCAAAAGCATAGTTGGGTGAATAAGAATCATTGTTAAAACCAGTAGTTATGTCAATATAATGATCATAACCCTGATCCTTACTACTACCAGGCACATCATCATGACCTAAAAGTGTTGTATTACCAAACACATAATCATCAGACACTTTTCTAGAATCCTAAAGCTTCTTTTTCTGGTTAAGCTCTCTCTCATAGGTCAAGAGCTTACCATGAAGCTGGGTCAGAGACAAATACTTAAATCCAATTGAGTTTCTCATGACAATTGCTATAGTGTCCCATTTGTCAGGTAGTGATCTAAGAAACCTATGATTCAATGTTGATTTTGGATAAGTTAGACCCACCAGTTTTAGTTCACTAATTAAGCAATTAAACCTCTCAAATTGTTGAGTTAATGACTCTCCTTTCACATGACTGAATGTTTCATATTGTTGATTCAATATTTCCCGGTTGTTTTCAATAACATCCTCAGTCCCACCGAATTGTTCTTTTAAAGCATCCCACAACTCCGTTGCACTTTTACAGTGTAACAGCCCAGCATAGATATCATTTGGTAGAGCCATGGCCACCATACTGAAAGCCTTGGCATCTAACTCAATTTTCTAAAAATCTTGCCCGGAGTAGTTTTCAACACTTTTAGGTACTTGAACCTTGGGATCTTCGGTACTCGGCACCATCGGAACATGTGGTCCGAATACAACCGACTTCTAACACCTAGTGTTTTGTTGAGCTAGAACATGGCTCATCCGACCTTGCCAGATATTGTATTCAGATCTGACAAGCATCAGTGGCTTGCTGCTCATACCAGTGTTATGTGGATCTTGATTAATTGAATCCATTCTCTGATTGTTTGTAAAACAAAGTGTGTTTAAGAAACTTTGAACGTAAATAAACTTTTACTCTGTTTTCAATCAACAAACAAAGTGATATCAATAATATTGAGCTGGTCTATTTATATAAAATTGATTCGTTATATCGAATTTAATTGACCAAGCTCTGATACCAATTGTTAGGATCTGAGTTTGATTTGTTATGAAAGTCTAAGTAATGGAAAAGTAAATGAATGAATAATAATGGAAAGTGCAGCGGAATTATGACTTTAATTCATAACAAATAGGATAATTGTTTTTATATCAAATACGTTGCAACAGTAATCACAGGTTACAAGTAAATGATTACAACTCTCCCCCTCAGCCAGATCACTCAGAAACTTTGTTTGTGTAAGAGAATGTAAGAGTGACAAATAGAACAATACATGCACTGTTCTATTTATAGACAAACGAAAGCTCTGATGACCTAAGACTGACGTCACCTAGACAATGACAGCTAACTAACATACCAACATAAAACATCTGCTAAGAATAACTACTGTTACATTGCCTAAACATTAGATGAATAAACAACTGATAAGAGAAACTCTGTTGGCTTGAACATCTGTTGGAGCCTAAGTGTTGTTGGCTCCAACAGACCTTATATCACTTGTCAGCACTTTGCCTTGTTTCCTTATCAGCACTTTGTCTATTAGTGGTTTCTTCAATCAGCAGCAGTTTAGTCCAGCAGCAGTTTGGTATCAGCAGTTAGAGTCATCAGTCTTTGGGAGGATACTTGAATCAAAGTACTGTTTTATTAATAATCAGAAGTGTAGAATGTTTTGGCTTTTCAATCATCTATTCTTTTTCAAGTCAGCAGACCCAACAATCTCCCCCTAGAACAGATGATGCCAAAACTTATCTTTATTGTTGATCTTTATTCCTCATCAGACTTTCTCTAATTTGACCTTTTAGTTGTAGTTCAAAGTCAAACGAGAATAAGTCATCAGCATCCCTTTCTAGCTCTAAATTCAGCAAGTCTTGGAGATCATTTGCATTCAGACTGTATGCATCATCCATGTTGAGCTTTTGAACCTCTCCATATGATCTGAGCAAAGTCAATTCATAGTTGTCTTTGTTGAGTTTCCATTTTAGAATTTTTGAATCAGAAGAGTTTTTGGTCTGCAACTTTATTGTGGATGAGTTTGGTGATGGAGGTCTCCCAATGATTTTTCTCAGCTCTTCACTGATGGGATCTGAAAAATAGTGAACTTGATTGAATAAACATTAGATGAATAAACAACTGATAAGAGAAACTCTGTTGGCTTGAACATCTGTTGGAGCCTAAGTGCTGTTGGCTCCAACAGACCTTATATCACTTGTCAGCACTTTGCCTTGTTTCCTTATCAGCAATTTGTTTATCAGTGGTTTCTTCAATCAGCAACAATTTAGTCCAGCAGCAGTTTGCTATCAGCAGTTAGAGTCATCAGTCTTTGGGTGGATACTTGAATCAAAGTATTGTTTTATTAATAATCAGAAGTGTAGAATGTTTTGGCTTTTCAATCATCTGTTCTTTTACAAGTCAGCAAACACATTCTATTACGCTTCATAATTCTAGAACTTGAATACTTATCAATCTTGTGTAAATAATTTATTCCGAGGCCATGTGTAGTGGGTAATGGATTAAAATAATAATAAAGTGAGATGAGAGGTTTTATGGGGACTTTACATAAAATAGTGTGTAGTAGATGAGGGGCTTTAATGAGGATTAAAATATTATTGTTTGATTGGGTGTAGATGAAAGGGGTGTACAAATTGAATTTTTTTTCGTTATAGCCATCACGAGAGAGAAGGAAAAAACCCCATAGCGCCCCCCGAGGGGGGGGCGGGGTGTTTGCGGCATGATGGGCCTCACTCATATGAGCTGATAAAATATAAAATCAAAATCAAATCCTTCCTTGAAATGCCGCTTCATGAAATAAGAGCTTACAATGGTTATGGTTTAATCTATGTTGTCAAAGGCTTGTTGTAGAAAGGCTTATTTAATTTCACATGGGCGAAGGATACGTTGGACCAGGGATGGTCTGGCCCCCCTGTTTTTTAGCGCAGTAGTATAAATTTATGATTTTCATAGGTAAATTAAGTACTGGTTAAGTTCGGCCCTCCTCCGATTTATCACTACCAACTGAAAGAAATTGATTCCGGCCCCTCCAAATTCAAAAACTAAGTTTCAACACTATTTCCATAGGAAGGATTGCACGCTACCATAATGTGACATTTGGATTTTAGATAAGGGGCGAAACAATAAATAAATTTGTTGACCTTTTTTTGGATTTAATGTTCCACCAGTTTTATTCTTTTTAAAATGTTATAACTTTTTAATGATGTATTATCTTTTAGTTTTATATTGTTATATAACTTTTCTAAAGATAATAAAATTATCTGTTTATGGTATATTTAAAAAAAGTAATATAGCAATAAAAAAATGGGTGATACTATCTACACAACCCAAAAAAACTCTAAACAACCTTTATACGGATCGTGGAGACCTTGATGGGCCGTTCTGGCCAAATCAGGGAAAAACGATGGGCCGTGGAGGCCTCCACAGCCCGTCATAATCTGAAAAGTGAAAAAACGACAGTGTCAGTCTGAACTCCCTGCAAAAGCAGGGTGTTCAGACTGAAAAAGTCTGAAAAGTTGTTTTACTACGGGCCGTGGAGGCCCCCACGGTCCGTCGACTTATATTTTTTTTTTATAAAAAACACGAAGCTTCTTGGGGAAGTTTGGACCCGACCGGCCCATGAACGAACCGGACTGTTCCAACCCGACCGGCCCGTGAACGAACCGGACATTTCCGACCCGACTGGCCCGTCAACGAACCGGACTGTTCCGACCCGACCGGCACATTAACGAAACGGACTGTTCTGACCCGACCGGCCCGTTAACGAACCGGACTGCTCTGACCCGACCGACCTGTTAACGAACCGGACTGTTCCGACCCGACCGACCCGTTAACCAACCGGACTGTTCCAACCCGACTGGCCTGTTAACCAATCGGACTATTCCGACCCGACCGCCCGTTAACCAACCTGACTGTTCCGACCCGACCGGCCCATTAACGAACCGGACTGTTCCGACCCGACCGGGCCCGTTAACTAACCGGACTGTTCCGACCCGACCGACCTGTTAACTGTAACAACCCGACTAGGAGGGGCTGGACGTTAAGACAGTTTGGTAACAGACTTGCACAACGGAAGCAACGATAGCAATTATTTAATGTTTTGATACAAATTCTAATCCAAAATAAAAATATACAACTTAAATAAGTAAACTAATAACTATGCAGGGACGAATCGCGTCGGTCGTCGAAGCAGTTAACGGGTTGTTATCCACTAGCCAATCCGATCTCTACACGTCCACTACTCTAGAAGCTCTAATCCGCGATGCTTATAACTCAATCTTCTATCCCAATAATCTCTATTCCACACAAGCAAATGTATACCTCGCGTTACCATCCATCCGTCTGCAGTACCTGAACACATGCTTAAAAGAGTTTGGGTCAGCAATTACGCTGGTGAGTCCGTATAAGTAGTAAAGTGGATCCAAAACAAGTTATCATTTCATAAACAAGTTTACACAATTCAAATAGTTTAACACAATTCAACACACGTGATGTACAAGCAACACCTCAACCTTAACATGGACTCTATATACTGCCATTATAGGTCCTGGCAAAATATATGCCGCAATGGTCTTTTACCTTAGTGGAGGGTTTCCCGGGCCCAACGTCCCGAGTCCACCTTGCGTGGGGGATTCCCCAAGTAGTACTACCTATATATTAAGTGGCTTACCTCTAAGTTAATGAGTGTCAGTATTATCCGGTAGTTTGTATCTTATCACATCAAACAGTTTACACACAAAACAGTTTACACACACAAGCATATTGTTCACCCCAAAACATTTAAAACACGAAAAAGGGGAAGTACACGAACTCACCTTGACATCGTTTCACACGATCACATAATATTTCCCGTCAAGTTTCCATCTATTGATCACTTAGCAAGATCCTATTCAATGTTCATAAATATTAGCGCGTGTAACCAATATCGCGGTTACACGTGTGGGCACGCTATGGTTTGGTTCACTCTATCGTCGATTAATAACGCCTCTTTTCTAATCATACAAACATAGCCCTTTATC
Source organism: Ambrosia x helenae (assembly GCA_030844895.1). Taxonomy (NCBI): domain Eukaryota; kingdom Viridiplantae; phylum Streptophyta; class Magnoliopsida; order Asterales; family Asteraceae; genus Ambrosia; species Ambrosia x helenae. The sequence goes on from JAUTDX010001542.1 coordinate 24,438, forward strand.
CAAACTTCTATTTACCGGGTTTATTATCTTGCATCCTATTTGTATTTATATCCAAGCTAACTTTTTATAGTCATCTTAGTTCCGATGTCTTTAAGCTTCGCCATAGATACGAATTACTATCATCATTACATAGTTATACATATTGTTATTTAAAGACTTTAAAGATCCAATGTCCAAATGATCACAGTCGCTACTTGTTTTCCTATGTCCAATCATGTCATGTTATAACTAGTCGAGTCCATGTTTGTCAAAGTCCCAATATCGCATACTAATCCAAGTTACGCTAATGTACGCATTATTCATCTTATGACCGATATTTATATTATGTCCGTATCACAAGTATCGTCTAATGTCTTACTTAAATCGCTTTAAAGCCTTAATATATATATTACGTTTCTATGTTCAAATTGTCATTTTAACATTATATCGACCGGTGTCACTATATAAATATCCAAATGTCTCAATGTCTAAGTTATCATTGTTTCTATGTTTAACTTTCTAATATAGTTGGTTCGGCTCAATATGCTAATTCATGTCCCACACGCGTTAATCCGCTTAATAATATATTAAGTACTAAAATGGTTCGGGTCCTCGCTATATATACCTCTCGGATCCTTCGTTTGACCAGACCTCTTGTCCTTTGACTTTCGTTGACCAGCTCCAATACAGGGTTGACCAGAGTTGACCACTAGTTAATCGGGTCAACACTCTTGACCCAAACTTTCACTATAGCTATGCAACCACCACCACGGTATACTGCCATCACCATTATCCAACCTCCAGCCGTCATCTTCATTACGAAACCTAACAATCGAACCCTAAGCCGCCGCCGTATTTTCCCTGTACAATCAACATCACCACCTCCGCCATCCCCCAAATCGGAACCTATACCTAACCTACAACCACCATCGTTTTCCCTGTCATCATTCCCACCAACCCACAACCCAGTTATCATCCGAGAACATCACAGTCTCTGTTCAACGAAACAAACATGGGAAACGGAAGTCGGCTGTTACCTGTTGTCGCCGGAGACCACTATCGGAACCCATACACCGCCGCCACCGTCTCCTTATAACACCAACACTGAACTTGCCGCCGTCGTCTCCTTTCCCTTGCTCTCTTAATCTTCTTTCTCTCTCTACTCTCTGGTCTCACATTCTCTTTCTAACAGATCTCTCTCTCTCTCTTTCTCTTACAGCTAGATATGTGGGAGTGTGCACAATCAGGGAAAAGGGGTGTGGGTGTTGGTGAGGGTACGGCCGCCGGAGCTCCGCTTTAGAAGGCGGTAGGAGCCACCGGCTCCTTGCCTTTCTCTCTGATCTATCTCTCTCTACAAGACTGCATAGTGGATGTGGGTGTTGGTTGATGGTCGCCGCCGTGGAGGGTGGTGGCCAACCTCCTGCCCTCTCTCTCTTGAATATTGTTGCAAAGTGTGTGTGTATCAGACAAAATGAGAGCTCTTTGTTTTATGATGGTTTTTATAACAAAACCAACCACCACACATGGTTTTGTGTGGTGTGTTGTCTTTCAAAGGTGGGGACATATGTCCCTCTAAGGAGGTGACATGTGTACCCATGTAGTGACTAATCATGTCGTCTTGGGTCGGGTTCGTTATCGGTGTCGGTCCGGTCTTACAACGTGTAATACTATTTCCCTCGTCAAATTAATTATGTAACTCACTGGTTCGGCTTAATTATTTTATTGTTATAATAATTTTTAGACGCTAAAAATTATGGGCCCTAGGTCCGGGGTGTTACATTAACGAACCAGACTGCTCTGACCCGACCGACCCATGAACGAACCGGACTGTTCCAACCCAACCGGCCCGTGAACGAACCGGACAATTCCGACCCGACGGCCCGTTAACCAACCGGATTGTTCCGACCCGACCGGCCCGTTAACTAACCGGACTGTTCCGACCCGACCGGCCCGTCAACGAACCGGACTGTTCCGACCCCACCGGCCCGTTAACGAACCGAACTGTTCCGACCCGACCGGCCCGTTAACGTACCGGACCGCTCTGACCCGATCGGCCTGTTAACGAACCGGACTGTTCCGACCCGACCGGCCCGTTAACCAACCGGACTGTTCCGACCCGACTGGCCTGTTAACCAACCGGACCGTTCCGACCGACCGGCCCGTTAACCAACCGGACTGTTCCGACCCGACCGACCCATTAACCAACCGGACTGTTCCAACCGACCGGCCCGTTTAACCAACCGGACTGTTCCGAATCGACCGGCCCGTTAACCAACTGAACTGTTCCGACTCGACCGGCCCGTTAACCAACCGGACTGTTCCGACCCATCTTAAACACTTATAAAAAACCAAACATTTATATTCACATCTCTAACCCATCTTAAACACCCACACTAAACTTATAAAAAAACCAAACAATCATTATTCAATCATTTCCAATGATTACCAATGATTGAAAATGGATTAGGGCTTGATGACGAATCGTGAAGGCCTTGATGGGCCGTCATTTTTGTCAGGTGGTGCCTCGATAGGCCGTGAAGGCCTTGATGGGCCATTTAAGGTTGTGCAAATAAAACCCTAGTTGTGAAAATAATCAGAGCCTAAAAAATTATTGGACATAAAAAAAGATGGAACTACATTTAACGCAAAAATAAAAAAAAGTTGTGCATTTCCTTTTCTGTCTTCCTACCCATTTTTACGTGAATTTTTGTTAGGATTGGGACCACTTAATCTTGACCATTAAATTGTTGATCAATTTTTTTTTTTTAAAAAAAAATAAACAAGAAAACGATTTTGTCAAACACCAGACTTTGTCCTTAAACATTTAACATGCTAACATCAAAAGACACGCAACTATCTATAGAATTGCATGTTCACGTGAAACCCATTGCGTTCTGAAATTTTAATAGGTATTATATAAAACAAAACTTGTATGAACCCATAAACAACAAATTAATGTAGTTCAATAGAAACTTCTTTGATTTTCATCTTATACCATGTGCAGTGTGGTACAAAAATTTCAAGCCCTCTCAATTGGGTATTTTTTAACAAGTGGTATTTGGGTTTCATTAGGGGTTTGAAAGAGCTTGAAATCAAAAAGGGGTGTAATGGTGTGATGTGGTATGAGTGTGTGTGTATATAAGGATATTAAAATTGAATTACAAAAAAAGAAAAAAAAATTATGGTGGGTGGCTTCTGATTGGACAATGGGGAGGAGAGCACATGTGGGTGAATGGGATTGGTGGAGGAAATGGAGGATTTGGCGTGAAATATTTCACGCTCACATGGTTAGCGCCCATTTCACACAAAGGGGCGGTGTTTGGGGCGCGAAATGGGCACGAATTTGCCCTTTAACGCCCTTTCACTCTACCACTACACATGGTCTTAATTCATAAAGGTCACGATTTGAGCCCTGTCGAAATCCAGTTTTTTAATTTAACATTTAAAACCCATTATGTAACGACAAGGGTGGCGCAACGGATTATCATTAACAGATTTAATAAAAATGATTACATTAAACTGAATTCCAACATGAATGAAATACATAAAATGTAACCAATATATTCTCTTCTTATCCAGGATCTTCTAGTCATTAGCTATCTCTTAATAATCTTGTATAGATACCTGACCACATGCTTAAAGCACGTTAGTATGATAATACTAGTGAGTCATGACAAGATTTAGACACAACTACATAACTTAATAACACACTTTCTATCATAACATGATCATTCATATTTATCTCATCACTACTAGAGAATAGGGTTTTTGCTACTGTATTTTGGGTAGCAAAACGGTGGCAATTGCCCTTTTGCCACCGTTTTGCTACTGTTTATTTGCCACCGTTTTTGTCATCATTTTGCTACCTCTTTGCTATCTTTGAATACCTTTTTGCTACCGCTTTTATTTATCTATTTATACATTGATCATATATTTTATAACTACTGGATTTATATAATTTTCAAAACATCCAAATCAAATAACCTAGATTAAAACATCCAATGATCCAAATCAAAACATCCAGTTCTAGATTAAATTAAAACATTCAAATCCAAACATTTAAACTAAAAGTGTTTACGCATAGCCTAAGTTTTTACATGATCTCAATCTTCATCATCCTAACGAGCATTGCATCTTTCTCCACTCTATCGTTTTCCATTTGAAAGTTCAATCTCAAACAACATTGCATCCTGAATACGAAATGCACATTATCAACTAAAATTTTATACAATATCTAGAATATTAGAGAAAGATCAAAACCTTCTTTTCTTTGACGAAAACTAAGCTATGAGCCAGTTGTTTCTCTAGTTGATGCAGTTGCTGTACACTTGCACCACTAAGGTTGTTGCCCATTTGCTGCCTACACCATAAGCACCAAATCTATAACACAAAAGCACATCTGTCCAAAGACAGGTCATTGTATGATACTATGACATAACTGCAAAACAATAAAAATAAAAACTAGTGGTATTCAAAGCGATATCTGACTCTCTGTATGTGACAGAATGCAGCGGGGATGACAACAATTCACATGAATTTGACCCATTATCTAGTTCTACTCTTTTTTTCCACATAATAATAGTTACCTCGAAGCCTCTTTTTTGTTCTGCCTTTCGCCCAGATAAGAAGTCAAGCTGGCGCGCCTTTGTTTTCTTGTTCTTGATGTTTTGTTCTATAAATGTCCAGCCCTCTTTTCTTGAACCTCCTAATGATATAAATTAAATAAATGACACATTAATTATTTATTAAAATGGACAGAAATGACTAAAAATTGGACCCTCTATTCACGGATAAAAACTTTATTAAGGGAAGTATCTAAAATATGCTTACAAACTGTAAGGCAAATGAAGCCGATTGTAACGCAAATGCATTGATGACACAACCCAAGAGTAAGCAAGTACTTGTTTATTTTCCAGCCTCCTTGCTCTACCCTATAATTAATTAAATTGGTTTCTGCCTAATATCAGTAAAAAATGACATTTGTTAAATAATTAATTAATCGCATAGTTACCAAAGGGATAGGCGCATAGGCCTCGACTGGGGCCTAGGCGCAACCGTTGAATGGATTCCCCACCAAAAACATTAAGATATAATATCAAAGTAAATGTTAAACATGTGTGGCATGACCAAAGTTATATTTATCATCATGGTTTTTACTTCAAGATACTACAATATTTGAATCTGAATGGTTTTGATCTATTTAGCTAACCTTAGCAACATCTGGTTCTTGCGATTCATCAAGCAAATATGTGAAAACTTAGCTATTGCAGTTTGACCTGAGGCTCTAACTGAGCGATGTTATATATGAATAGCTTGAGCTGCAAATGTGCAGTATTATCTTTTTAGAATTAAAATAAGCTAAAAATAGCAGAACTAACTGAATAAGCTATATAAAAAAAGAACCCAAAAACCATAAAATAACTTATAATTCAGTCTGAGAGGATAATGCTTTGCATCATCCAAAGCATATCTTCAAAAGAAACTAGCAGTTTTGATAAAATGACAACAAAATATGATAGACCTTGAATACCCATCATCAGAATCCCGAAGCCTGGCCCAAGTTGCTGCACGTCTCAATCTCATTGAATGAGCAGGTGGATGGTCAACCATTTTTGCTGACTCGGACTGTGATCTCCCATGAAAAGTGGGACTTGGATCATTCATACAAGGGTACTCAATTTTTGGCAGTTCATTTTTTGCTGAGCTTTTCAATTAGTTCCTGACGGATGATGTGTGCTATAGTTACTTCTCTATGTCAATGAGAAAAAGCTTAAATAATAATGGAAGAAACTCACACCTCAATCACAGGATAAAACTGTGATAACTGCCAAGTTGATTCTTGGGATTCTTGCTAAACTGCACAACAACCCATATTTTATGAGCATGGTTCTCTAATTTTCATTATTTAAAAACTTTTGAGTATGTGTACTTTAGACAAGTTTAGAGACTCTAAGGTGGAAGGGGCACTTAAGACTAGAGGGAGTGGGGCGGGAAAGGAGGGGGGGGAAAGGATTCCCGGGCGGGAACACCCGCCCCTAGGGGTGGGAAAGAAGGGGCGGGAAAGGAGGGGCGGGGGGGGGGGGGGGGGGTGGGTGGTAGGGATTTGCCGGGCGGGGGGGGGGGGAGAGGAGGGGTGAGGTGGAGGGTTTTGATTGGCTGATTTTTTTTCTTTTTTTTTTATTTAACTTTAACACAATATAATATTATTCCTTTCACCCCCCTTCCACTCCCCACAATTTTTTTCCCCTCACATGGGTCCCACAAGTGCCACATGGCGCTTCACCCCCCTCTTTCCCGCCCCTCCACTCCCTCTAGTCTAAGGGTAAGCACCCTAGCCCTAACCACTCCCGCTTTGTCATGTCATAATAAACACAAAGTACCCTGAAACCACCAAAACACTGGCAGAGTTCTACGATACTTTGCCTGAAGGTTCTAATCGAAGGGATGTTAGTCAAAAGCATAAATTCCATCACACAAATCTTCTCGGCAACATGTTGCCGACTTGCTGTGAACATGAAATCTGCAACGTTGCCGACGGGGTGGCGGGAGTGTTGCCGACCGGCAACAGTAGCCTATTAGCACTACCTATGGAGTACCCTCCCTCCCCATCCCTAATATACCATAACTATGATGAGTGGACTTTAATACAAGGTTAGGACCTTTACTATACCAAAATCATGTTAAGTGACTTTTTCGTACAAAAACAAGAAAAAATAGGAAAGTATGTTCGCTTTTATGGTATTTATTTAAAAACTTGATTACTTTAAACAATAAATAAAAAATAAAAGCATGAGAATCAATAAAATTATAGGAAATAAAACAACAACAGATTTTCACATATTTAACAAAGCACATGTAAAATGTTTTATATATCTGCTTATGGGCTTAAAGCTACATGGCGATATATAGATTGGATCTATATTTGAGATTGAATAATTGTGAGCAATAAAAATGACAAAAAAATAATGGAATACTTGAACATTGTTTTCACCCGTAGGTATCTCTTTTGCCTTCTCACATAATGTCTTAACCTTCATCCACAAATGGAATGTTATGAATTTATTGTTGGCCCAGAAACGAATTTGCAGCGGATAATTAACAATCAAATACAAAAGAACAATGAAAACAATAGAATAAACAAACGAAAAATTGAATTGTATTAAGAGAATTGTTTCGAATAGAACTTTTGGACAGAAGATATACAAGGATAATAGAACTTTGGAAATTATTCTTGGTAATCAGAAATGTTATGCGACTATATCTATTTATATGTTGTGAAGAGTCATGTGTTGAATGGCAGTTTTCTGTTGAAGCATCATGTCGTTTAACTGCCACCGGTTCATAATTGCCGCCAAATAACTGTAAGGGTAATCTGGTCCTTTCACATTGTGTCCCGCCCTTTTAAGTATGCTGTTGTATCTTTGTTTCATTTTATTTCTGATCTTTGCAGTCATCTTGTTCAGTCCTTGTATCCGTTTGTTGCAGCCTGATGACTTTGCTGTGACCTTTCCTTTTGCAGCCTTGTTCTCGTCCATATTGACCCATATACTATCTATTACATCTTAATAATATCTAGTGTCTATATCTACTAATATACGTACAAATACATAAATAACATGTTCAAATGTACACAAATAAACAGAAATATAATGTTATATTTACATTCTAACACCCTCCCTCAAATATAACTTGGCATCATGGTTGATCTTGGTAGGGTGTCCATTGCTTCCTTCAATGCCTTTTCCACTTGAGAGAAGTCGAAGTTGCGCTTCTTGATAGATTGATTTGCTGATTTCCAATCTCCTCCCATGTAGAGAGCATAATCTTCATGCATAGTTGTTGAATTTTGGTGAAGCAAATTCATAAGTTGTGTTACTAAACCGGTTTCTCTTACTTCACTACATCCAACACCATTCTTTTCACCTTGATTTGCAATGTTTAGGGCTGCTTTGTACACTTGGTATTGCCACTCCAAAACATCCAAATACTTAGCATAAAGAATTCTTATTATATCCTTGTCTTCATAATCCATTCCTAATTCTTTTGCTATTACCACCCAAATGTTATACTTTGATACTCTTTCATGTCCACCCTCTCTTTTAACTAATATATAGAGATCAAATAGATTCACTTTCTTTCCTTCTTCTATCACGGGTGGGATTGGACGGTTAGGAACTTTTAGATAAAAGTTCAAAAACCAATCAACCATTCGAAGGAAGTGATCCTTCAATAAATCCCTATGAGCCCATGGGTATTTTAAGTGATCTATTATGTCCAAAAATTCAATGCACTTTTCTATGGAATCTATTTCTAGATCATGAACCGATTCTTCCATTTTCTTTATGTTTTGTTAGGAATTGACGGACAATTCTTCAAAGTACTCATTCTTTCTTTGTTCATGTTCATGATCGTCTCCTAGTTCCCTCAACATAGATTCCTTATCATCTTTGTTATCTTTCATCAACTTAAATTGCATACTTTCATTTTTGAACATATTTTGGACACTACATGTATTCCAGTCAATCTTAACTATGAAACCTTGTAGTCTTAATTGGGGTAGACTTAGAATGTTGTCTTCCAAGTCATTTGAGTAAAATACATTAGGTATAATTAAGGAATTATTTTCGGCTACTATACTAATTATACCCACACCCCTAATAAAGACAAAATCATTCTTAATTCTACTTTCTACACCAAAAGATTTCTTTAGTTTGAGAAAGTAATCAAGGTTTCCACTTATATGATTCTAAATTTGGGGACTTACATACCAAACATCTCTCCAAGTACCAGATCCGGATCCCTTAAGGATGTATTCTTCTTCATTGTGCAATCTTTCTTGTGGATAGTAACTTATGCCGGTATCTATGGCATCTTTGATTAATTGTGCAATTTCATCCTTCTCCCTTATGTGGCATGAATTTATAAGACGACCCGGTGTGTGGCAATAAAAACATGATCTTGTTTCCACTCCTCTTCTTCGCATCCTGCCCTTCTTTACCTTCGGTTTTTAAAAGAATTTCTGTTGTAAATTTCTGAATTGAAGTAAGAGTTGATCGATTTTTCAGACATGACTAACAAATCAGACTCTAATAATCGGAATAAGATTTTAAAACAGAAAGTTTTTAACAAAAAGTTTCGAACAGAATGATTTGAATTTACTGCAGAATTCGAAACAAAAACGAGAACCGACTTGAACTAGTTGTTTTTGAAAGAAGGATAGACTGTTTTGATTGACAAATCTGGCTCTGATACCAGTTTGTTGGCCCAGAAACGAATTTGCAGCGGATAATTAACAATCAAATACAAAAGAACAATGAAAACAATAGAATAAACAAACAAACAAATTGAATTGTATTAAGAGAATTGTTTCGAATAGAACTTTTGGACAGAAGATATACAAGGATAATAGAACTTTGGAAATTATTCTTGGTAATCAGAAATGTTATGCGTCTATATCTATTTATATGTTGTGAAGAGTCATGTGTTGAATGGCAGTTTTCTGTTGAAGCATCATGTCGTTTAACTGCCACCGATTCATAATTGCCGCCAAATAACTGTAAGGGTAATCTGGTCCTTTCACATTGTGTCCCGCCCTTTTAAGTATGCTGCTGTATCTTTGTTTCATTTTATTTCTGATCTTTGCAGTCATCTTGTTTAGTCCTTGTATCCGTTTGTTGCAGCCTGATGACTTTGCTGTGACCTTTCCTTTTGCAGCCTTGTTCTCGTCCATATTGACCCATATACTATCTATTACATCTTAATAATATCTAGTGTCTATATATACTAATATACATACAGATACATAAATAACATGTTCAAATGTACATAAATAAACATAAATATAATGTCATATTTACATTCTAACATTTATGACTAATGTTTCTATAGAAACTGACCACCAGTACACAACCCTAACTCTATAACAGCAAATTTTAAACTTCTAATATAAATATTTGGAGTAACTTGTTTAGTTACCTTACAGACTTCACTTTATTTTCATAACAGAGAACTCATTAACTGTTAGGTCATGAATACCTGTATTTTTTTGTATACACAGTGTTATGGTCCAGGTTGGACCCAGGGCCGGCTCAACGTTTTCTAAGGCCTAAAGCTGGTAACTAAAATTGGGGCCTTTTAATAATTTATTTTAAAGAGTGCTTTTTTAACTGATCCCTTATTTAAATAACACTCAACGCAAAATATATTATTCCTTTGTCACATTGTTAAGATTTTATAATAACTCAAGTGAATTTTAAAACACACTATTTATTGTGCTTTATTTTTTATCCATAACCATTTAGAATTTTATTATGAATAAAAATAGACTAACGTACTATTAAAATTAAAAAATTATAGTGAAGTATATATAGAACAATAGAAAATGAACTAAAGATGCCATTTAGTGACATGCAAAAAGTGTTACAAAAAACCAAAAAAGTGCCACTAAACACCCTTACAGGAATGAGCAGCACACAAAAAGAGTGTCACAAGAAGCACTAACACTAAATCCTTTTAGTGACACTTTTTTAATATGACGCACAAAGTTTTTGGCCTTTTAGCGGCACTATTTTTGTGCCACGATATTAGAAAAGGCTTTTGTGGCACAATTATTTGTGCCTTTAAAAAGTACTCGTAGTTGCATATACATACTTGTTTCAGCGGCATTTTTTTGGCACAATATAATAAAGCCTTTTGTTGCACAATTTTTTGTTGGTAAAAACTATTTCTAGCTAAATCACATTATTTACAATATATAACATAAAACAAAAGTTAGATAAAATGGTAAATGTAGAAATCATAATATTATAATTTCAATAATAAGTTCAATCCAGATACATATTTCAAATGTTATCAAAACAATGCGTAATAAATATCATATTCCAAATTCCAATCGTTTACACGACGAGTCTAAATTTTCTTCTAGTTGAGAACTTCCCTATGATAAGTCATAAAACTTAGCTCCAAATCTTCTCGTGGTATCTACCCTATCATCATCAACAAATATAAATAAGTGTTAGTATTGATTTAAAACAACTCTAAAAGCTCTTTAATTTTAGAAACTCATTGTTCTTGATTCAAAAGAAAATAACTATAAGAAAATGCCATGAACGCCTAACAATTAGACAAAAAAAACCTACAATATGCAACCATTTATAACTAGCCTAAACACCTAACAGTTAGACAAAAGTACAATAGTTTATCTTAACTGCAATGTCAACAAATTTTAAAGATTAATTGCCAATATGTCTTTTTTCCACTGAAAAATAAAAAGTTTTGATTTATTAATTTTGTAACAAGATTACAACATAAGTCCGTCCATTTAACATTACGAACTAGTTAAAAACTAACGAGTTTAAAAGTAATTACCACTATTGTTATCACTTCTCGAAGAAGATATTTCGTAACTAGCAAAGAGTTGTATGGACCAAAGCAAATAAGTACCTGAATGGCACAAAACATATAAATGAAAAAAATGCTAATACAAAAATATGTAATCTAAAAGAACAAATAATGGTTCATGCATGTAAGTACCTTTATGGAACTAAAGACCAGTCATGAAAATAGACACACTAAACACTACAGAAAAGCTTTACATATTGACAAGCCATGATCAGAATAGTAATATAGAAATGATGCTGAAACAAAACTAATGAAACCAAGTTAATATAGTCAAACTGATGTAGAGTTACTCTAGTAACATCGTTAAAGCGTAACAGTCACAAATATGATCGTTTTATGCCTTTTTTTCTAAAAAATAAAAACAACCCATGATTTGATGTATCAGATTCAGTACTATATCATTAGCTCTATTTCATTTTATGGTAATAATAATCTCTATATAATTTTGAGGTAAAAACTTAATACATTGTGAGGTAAACATTCTTTATCACAAATAAAAACTCTAAGTCCTACTTGCAAGTCAAATTAGCTATATCTCATATGTATTATCCTGCAACAGATAGATTAGGTGTCAACTCCGATATTCACTAACCTAAGAGCAAAATCTGCCTATAAAGTGTCTATCTTTATACACCTATAAAGTGGGTGCAGAAAATAATACCCATCTGATGCTTTCTTGCATACATGTAAGTGACCTCCATTGTCGATTTAACAATGATATCTTAACCATGATGATTTAGAAATGATTTCTTTTAGCACAAGAGATCGTATCAAATTTGTTATGAAAACGAACAATAAATCAAAGAATTCGGAGAACTACATTAGTACCTTCTGCATCAAGAGAATTTTATTGACATTGTTGCCTTTGACTTGTTTGGGGACTTTGAGTTTCATACGCATCATGATCTTCAACAGGCTCACAGAAGTTGGTAGAAGTGAAATGTAGCCCCTTGCCCCTACCCATACTATCTATTAAAAAAAACGTGCATTTCAAATATCAATATTTACCACATAAACACTAATTTTGTTGCAACTTCCAAACATTAATGCATTACATATTTACATTTTTTTACAAATATTATTCAAATAATATTAATATCAAGTATTCTTGCATAAATGAATCGAGTTGAGGTACCTGAGGTTAACTCATTAAACGCTAATTAAGCCTAGTTTAAATGAAGTCAAGACAAGCATGAACCTATGCAGCGCTTCTTAGCTCGATCAAGCCCGACTATCTTAAACAAAATTTAGTATTTTTGGAACAACTTTATATGAACAAATTGAACAAAAGGAAGTTATGCAGAGCATGAAAATTAGAAAGGAAAAAGAATGAGAAAGGAAACAAGAATGACTAGAGACAACAACTAAGCCTCATGAAAAAAAACCATGAGAATAATTAAGTAACACATGAAGCTTGAGATTAGTCAAGTTCAAGTTCATTAGTAAGTTAAATGACTCAAACCATTTGGTTAGCCATTTATAAAAAAATGTAGTTAAAAACTAATGTCTTTGTATCATAGTTATATGGAATAGACTTCCACACATGCTAGACTCCATTATAGTTCGCATTTGCAGGTTAAGATTTCTCCTTGACATCTTGGTATTATCTAGCATACTCAAATGATAATACGAGCATTTCATATAGTAACAGAAGGTATTACAAGTAAGAATTTAGCAACAGCTCATTGCAATCCCACAAATTACATATATATAGTCGATGGACTAGCAAAGAAATATGAATTCTAGGTACTTATTTACATATCATGTTCTTTTCGCTAAACAACCACAAACAACCTAGTGTAGCTGGATTAAAAACAAATGACAAATGACGAATATGCACCTTAAAAACAACATTTGTAAACATTTCTAATCTGATTTGGCTTGTAATATCACAAATTTGATTATTTATTAAATTAGACTAACAAAAATTGCACACAAATCCATCAACAATTACAAAGGAAACAAGGAATGCATCAATAAAGTAGAGATTTGCAATTGATTACATGCCAAGTCGATTTCGGAACTCAACAGATGTGCAATCGTCTCTAGTGGTTGTAGTCGTGAATTAAGCATATGCAATCACGTGTTGATTAAACCTGCCGTTGCAGTCTCTGTTCCGAATATCAAGAAGGCCGCTGCAACAACGCACAACAAAAACATCCTTTGCATTAGCCGAACAACATTCAAAAACACCTAACAGACTTAAAACACTTATTTAGAATCATACCTAGTCGTAAATTTCACCAATGGGCTTATAGCCTAGTGGTACCCACTACCAATGATAAGTGTTGGGCATGAGAGGAGACAAGTTCGAATCTTGTGGGCAGCACTTTGAGGTATTTTGCCGGGATCATAACCCTTGTGGGGTGGGATGATCGGTATCCAATATGGATACCAGGAGCCAGAGGGTCTCCTCCACATACCCCTTTTTTTTTTTTAGTCGTAAATTTCACCGCACAGGCTAGGGCTAGGATTTCCTTCTTGTTATTTCTAATGAAATAATTAATTATAAATATAACTATGAAAGACGCACAAGCAATTTCAATTGGATATGATGTTAGTCAACAAAATACCCTAGCTGTTTCAATCAACACATAATTAATACGATTACTATGAGTTATGTTTCATATATGAGTTCTTCTTCTTGTATGCCATTATATCTATTAAAAAAATAACAAAAACACATGGACTATCAAGTTTCTAAAACCCCGTACACCAGTTACATATAAGAAAAGTAGACCAGCAAAATCATTAAAAAAATAAATAAGAGTTATAGACAAAATACCTAGATTTTGCTGCAACTTGATGGAGAAGGTCAACAAACCATATTAATTTAGATTTTGGGATGAACGGCAATAGTTTTTGATAAATTTTCTGGCCATCGTGTAATGGGGCAAAAGTGAAGCCTGGTTTATTTCCTAGCGAGATCGGGAGACCAGATGGAGGTGTGAAACTACTGGGGGGTGCCGTTAGTCGGGACGGGGGATATATTAGCGCTTTGGGTGCTAAAAGGGCTCGACGGGCGGTGGATTTGATGGTTTCTCTGCAGAAATTGGGGGACCCCCAAAGTGAACTTTTGTTGCTCCGTTCATGTATGGGTGTTGCTAAATTGTTGTTTGGTCTTCGGACATGTCAACCAGCCTTTGCTGATGAGGCCGTATCCATTTTCGACAATGGGCTTCGTGAAGCGGTCGAAGATATTGTGGTTTGTGGGGGGGCGTTCTTTGGGGATTTTCAATGGAGATTGACGTCTCTACCGATACGGTCGGGAGGTCTTGGCCTTTGTACGGCGGAGGACGTGTCTGCATATGCCTTTGTCGCCTCTAGAGTTCAGTCCTGGAAACTTCAAGACCACATCTTACGAAACAGCGGGGTAGTGGGGATGGACTTGGATTATGAGCTTGCCTTAGACAACGTTCGCAACTCTCTTCCTGATTTAGATTTGGGCGGGTTTATGGATAAAGACACCGCCCCCAAAAAACCTCAAAAGATTTTGGCGAGTGCTTTTAACTGTAAAACCCTCCAGACTATAGGAGAGAAGTTTGCCATGTCTCCGCGCCAGAAGGCGGTGTTTGAATGCCTCAAAGTATCGCATGCTCAAGATTTCTTGGGTGTCCTTCCTATTGATGGACTTGGGCAACACATGTCAGCTGTTGAATACCGAGTTATCCTCAAATACAGGCTCATGATTCCCATCTTTCCGGTTGATGAGCCATGTCCAGTGTGCAAAAAGGCATGTTTAGATAAGTTTGGGGAACATGCCCTTCACTGTAAGGAGCTGCCCGGATTTAAATACAGACATGATCTGGTCAGGGATGTTTTATGGGACGTCTTACGAAGGGCAGGGATTTCGGCTAGGAAAGAAGCCCCGGTTAACTTTTTGACAGACCCCCTGGAAGGGCGGTCCACCCTAAGGCCAGCGGATGTCCTCGTGTTCGGGTGGGCACAGGGTAAACATGCGTGCGTTGATCTTACAGGGGTGTCTCCGTTGGTTGGACTGCGGGATTCCGGGTTTGTGGCAGGGCAAGCAGTCTTGAAAGCAGAATCCAATAAAGTTGCCAAACATGAAGTTGCCTGTCTGGAGAACCAACACGTCTTTGTGCCCTTTGCCTTTGACACGTTTGGAGGCCTAGCGCCCGAAGCAATTCGGTTCTTGGAAAGAGTACAAAAGGTGGTGCAGAGTAACTCCCCAGCGACCAAGGACTCACGTTTTATTTTTAATAGAGTTGGTTTTGCTATTCAAAAGGGGGTAGCGGCGCAACTTGTAGCCCGTTTACCCGTCACTCACTTGTAAATCTTGTTGGTTTTTAATGAAAGTAAATGTTTTGGATCCATGAGTTATGTTTTAAAGGATGAACGGCAATAGATTTTGAAACGAGATAGTTTAATTTAGGTTAAGCTTGATTTTGGGATTATGAAATTGATTTGGGAGGGAGATGTTTAATTATATCGAAAAACTTAAGGGAAAAC
This sequence comes from Ambrosia x helenae, assembly GCA_030844895.1. Lineage (NCBI taxonomy): Eukaryota > Viridiplantae > Streptophyta > Magnoliopsida > Asterales > Asteraceae > Ambrosia > Ambrosia x helenae. The sequence continues at coordinate 40,287 of JAUTDX010001542.1, forward strand.
TAAATAACTGGGGGGAAGAAATTTTAGTTTTAAATTTTGGTAAAGATTTCAAAGAGGGAATTGGGGGTGATTTTTAAAAAGCACTAAAATTCCAGTGGCATATAGAAAGTGCCACTAAAAACTAAAGAAAATTTTAGTGGCATATACAAGTGTTATTAAAATGAGTATTGATTGTGCTAATTTAATGAGTATCTTATGAGGGGGAATTGTTTCACATATATGGTTGGGTCAGGGAATGATATTAAGATGAGTAAGATTGATCGGGTGTTGGTTTGCCAAGATTTTTTTAGTAGATGGCCGGGAGCTACTTTACGTGCGCTTCCTCGTGAATTGTCTGATCACAATCCTTTATTGCTTTCTATTTCCGACTATAATTATGGGGCTAAACCGTTTAAATGGTTTGATTCGTGGTTAGACAGGGACGATTGCAGTCAAGTCGTGATTCAGGCGCTGGAAAACTTTGAGGGAATGAGGTTTCGGATGTAAAATTGCATAAGAAACTTTCGGCGGTGAAGATAGCTCTAAAGAAATGGTGGCATGATACGGAAAAAAAAGAAGACGCAGATATGTCTTTGATTAAAGATGATATTGCGAGGTTAGAGAAAACTTTGGAGGTGCGGGATTTAGAGGAGGAGGAGGTTTGGATCTTGGAACAGAGTAAAATTGAGGTGGAGAAATACAACTGGCGAAAAAATAGAGACCTTCAACAAAAGGCTAGAGTGAATTGGGCAAAGTTTGGGGATGAAAATTCAGGTTTTTTCCATCGTTGTATTAAAGGGAGGAGGGCGTCTAATGCTATTCCTGGTCTTATGGTGGATGGGTGTTGGGTGGATAAGCCGGCGCTGGTTAAAAGGGAGGTGTTACGTTATTATAGAAATCTGTTTAAAAACGATTTCAACACTAGACCTTCTTTACTTTGTGATAATTTGAAACAGGTTCCGGTGGAATGTATTGATGATTTAATCGCCCCGTTCTCGAAAGATGAAGTCAAGGCTGCCGCGTTTGAATGTGGTCCAGATAAGGCCCCAGGCCCAGATGGTTTTAATTTCAGATTCATCACTCATTTTTGGAGTTATTTGGAAAGTGATTTTATGCAGGTGTTTGATGATTTTTTTCAGTATGGCTCCATTAGTAAAGTTTGCAGCACGTCTTTTATTACGCTGGTAGCTAAAACAAAGACTCCTGTGGGTTTAAAAGAGTACAGGCCGATTAACTTAATTGGAGTGATTAGTAAGATTATATCCAAAGTCATGGCAAATAGATTGAAGACGGTGATCGGGAAAGTTATTTCAGAGACGCAGTCAGCTTTTCTTAAGGATAGAAATATCCTAGATGGGCCTCTTGTGTTGAATGAAATTATTGGGTGGAATAAGAGAAATAAAAATCAGATGTTCCTCTTGAAGATTGACTTTGAAAAGGCTTATGATAATGTTAGCTGGGATTTTCTCTTGTCTATTTTAGCTCAAATGGGTTTTTCCTGAGAGGTGGATTATGTGGGTGAAAGGTATTTTAGTTTCTGCTCGTTCGGCGGTTCTTGTTAATGGTGCGCCTACTTTTGAGTTTGATTGTCAAAAGGGGATAAGACAAGGGGATCCTCTTTCTCCTTTTTTATTCCTTATTGTCATGGAGGCGTTGGATTGTATCATTAGAAAAGCTTCTAATATGGGATTTTTGGAGGGTGTTAAAATTAATAGTGGGGGTCCGGTTTTGACTCACTTATTATACGCGGATGATGCGTTGATAATGGGTGTTTGGAATGAAGAAAATTTGATGAATACTAATCGGTTACTCCGTATTTTTTACTTATGCTCGGGATTAAAGATTAATATTCATAAATCAGTTATTTTTGCTTGGGTGTTGGGGACGAGGAGGTGGATGGGCTAGTCAACATTCTGGGGTGTAGAGTTGGCAAGCTTCCTTTTTCGTATCTAGGGGTCAAGGTGGGGGCGAATATGAATCGTATTTCTAACTGGAATCCGGTGATGAAGTCAGTCCGAAATAGATTGAGCACTTGGAAGTCTAAACTCCTCTCTATAGGGGGTCGGTTAACGCTAATAAAGTCGGTCCTCTCAGCTCTCCCGATATATTATTTTTCTTTATTCAAAGCTCCTCTGGCAGTGGTGGAGAATATTGAAAAAATTATGCGTAAATTTTTATGGTCCGGGGGTAAGGAAGGTAGAGGTATCTATTGGGTGGCGTGGGAGGTTGTGACTAGATCTAAGAAGGAAGGTGGTCTGGGTGTCCCTAGTTTATGTGATGCTAATACGGCCTTGTTGGCTAAATGGGCATTTCGCTTCAAGGCTGAGGAGAAGGGGTTATGGCGCAACGTTATTTTGAATATTCATGGTGGTAAGAATCGATGGCGGTTTCTCCCCTTGAAGAATTCTTATACGGGTTGCTGGAAAAACGTGGTTCGGTTACTGGAAGGTTTGGAGATCAATGGGCTTAGTTTCGCTAACTGTTTCAGGGGCAAAATTGGTAAGGGAGATAAAATTCTGTTCTGGAAGGATGTGTGGCATGGGGATGTTCCTTTTATGGATAGATGGCCGTGTTTATTTTCTCAGGAACAAAGCAAAAATGTTGTAGTTGCAGATCGTTTTATTCAGGTTGGAGAAAGTGTTGATAAAGCGACTTCGTGGGTCTTTCATACAGATACAGTTGCTGCGATTTCTGAAGCTCAGGATGTTCAGGCGGTGCTCTCGCAGATTCGGATGAGTGAGAATAAAGACAGGTGGGTCTGGAATCAGGCTAGCAGTGGGAACTTTTCTGTTGCTGCTGTTAAAGCGTGGTTGGGTCAGAAATATGGTTCGCTCCCCGATCGGTTCATGAGATGGGAGTCTTGGATACCGAATAAAATCAACATCTTCATATGGCGGCTGGAGCTTGATCGGATCCCGACTCGGTTACAGCTTGTTTCCAGGCATGTTAACATTAGTGATACTAGATGCCCTTTTTGTGAGTTTGCGCTGGAATCAGCGAATCATTTGATTGTTGATTGTGGTTTTGTTAAGGGAGTTTGGTCTAAAATTATGGGTTGGTGCCGCATCCAAGGAGCCTCATTCGATTCTATATCAGATCTCTTGAAAATGGATTTTATAGTTGGCAAGGCTAAATGGGAGAAGAAGATTTTGAGAGGTATTGTCATGATAACTTGCTGGAAGATTTGGTTGGAGCGAAATAATATTGTTTTCCACAAAGCTAGACATAAATCGGCGGATATAGTTTCGGGTATTAAGGCTGCTTCGTTTTGCTGGTTTAAACACAGGGCTAGTTTTAAAGATGTTATATGGAAGGATTGGAGTAATTTCCCATTGTATATGATGTATTCTGTGTAGGGGCCTTGTTTTTTGGTTCCCTTGTTTTTTAATGAAAGTCTTTTTCCAAAAAAAAAAAAAAAAAGTGTTATTAACAACCTACATTAGCATCATAAAAGTTAGTTGCCACTAAATGTGTACGTCTAACGACTATGGCCTATGCAAAGTGCCACTAAAGCCTAATTTAGTGGCACAAATGCTATATGCTATTAAAAATGTGTGCCACTAAATGGCATTTTTTTTGTAGTGCATCTTCTTCAATTTACTTCTGGTTCACCTCCTCCAAATAAATATCTCAACGAAAAACACTAACTCACCAAACTATCATGTGTTCTATGTTTTAAATTTATCTTCCCCATTCTTTCTATAAACATATACTACACAAACGAAGATGTATTTACATAAACAAATGGTTAATAGTAGTTTCGTAAAATTGGGGCCTTTAAAGTTTTGGGGCCTAAAGCCCTAGCTTCATTTGCTTTATGCTGAAGCCGGCCCTGCCGTCCAGGTTTTTTTGTAAGATGTATGGGTAGTACAACAACCAAGTCAAGTAGAACTCAAGATCCACAAGGCTTGGTCTTGGCCCAAAAACTTTAGGCTAAGCGCGAGCTAAGTTTTAGTTCATAGAGTTTTTATAATACATTCAAGTTTGGCTCCAGAAGCTCAAACATATACATAAAAACAATTTTCGGTAATCAGACTCATTTCAAGCTTGATTTTAAAAGCGAGGAACGCACTGAGGCGACAAGGTCTAAAATCGAGGCGCAAAGCGTAAAAGCGCGGGGCTTTTCGTATGTGAGGCGCAATGTATTAATATACTATTTTTAAATTAATTCCATATATTATTTGCTACAATCTAAATCTTTGTAGGCCTAAAATTTCATGATACACTTAAGAAACAAGAAAAAGAAACAAATTAACATATTATAAAAGTTTTAAGGTTAAACTAGATAAATATGTATAACATTGAGGATGAAAAACGATACTTAGTAAAAAGAAAACAAATAGAAAAGATACATAACATTACTTCACTCCACACTCTCTTTCTACCCTAATAATCACACATCTCCGTCTTCGATACATGTAAGCTTTATTTATGAACAGATTTTTAAGCATAAACATTCGATTTTATCTCTCTGTACACTAATCCCACGCTTCTCGCTTTGATTTTTTTACCAGAAAAGCGACACAAGTGCTCGTTTTATGTACAACCCTCTCCTTGTGTAACACAAAGCGCAACAACTTGCGCCTAGGCGCACCTCACGCGCACTTTTTAAAACCATGTTTGTATTCGATAACAAAGCTGGTCTCAAGTAAATATACTAACAACAACAAAACATGACCATAAGTCAAAATCCTCTTTACATAAGTCTAAGTTCACCAGCTCATAGTCGAGTATCTAAGTTCACCAGCTCATGACCATGGCAACAATGACAGTTTATTATTAATATTAACATTATTATTATTATTATTATTATTATTATTATTATTATTATTATTATTATTATTATTATTATTATTATTATTGGCAACATCAGTTCTATTGTCGATTCAAAGCCCTAATTACACAGTTTCTCACAACAAAAACCAAACAACGACCTAAACTTAATCAGCTACAGAGATCTAATTTACCTTATAGGCGGTTGAATCCCGTAATCGTCAAATGAGTCGTTGATCTAGGGTTATGGTGACGGAGATAATCGTCAGATGAATCGTTAATGTAGGCAGAGACTCGATGTAGGGTTATGGTGACGGATGTTATGGTGATGGAGTGCAGCCATGGTGATGTAGGGTTATTGTGACACCCGTCGAAATCACAGGTCATATCCGTACACTTAACTACATTTATACAATGTGAATAGCATTACATGTCATTTATTTCATCATAGTTGGGCCATACAGGGTTCCGACGAGTCAATCCCGAGGCATACAGTCTAACAATAGACACACTAGTTAACACAAAGTCCTATTTAGTCAGATAGTTCACGACTGATTATAGGAGATCCATACAAATTGCAAGGATGTTTAGATTCCCATCTAACATGTGTACATAGACACCTTTTAAAATACATCGACACATTCACATGGACACACATAGACAAGTGGATGTTAAGCAAAGTTTAAGATCATATAATTATGCATATATGTATGCGAATGCACATACATGTGTGTATAAATGCTTGTAATCAACAAGGAGTCCATTCCCATGTACATATGTATATCCACGATCACACACACACATATACATTACCTTTGCTTGAACATCTCATCCTACACATACATACATACCCCACGACATGCTTACCAAGTTCCAAGCTATCATTACACCAAATTAGAACTCTAGTAACCTATCACACAAAACCATGCTTGGATGACTACCCTAACACCCACATTTCAAGTTCCAAGATTAATTAGAAGCATGTGAGTATAGCCTTGATAGAAACAACTCTCATTCCTCACATATTTATACATATACACGGTACACATACATTCATAACCATGTCACCATTCTTATCCTTCCAAACTATCAAGTTGACAAGCCACAAAACCCCCCCTTTGTCTCATTGTTTTCGGCTTCCAAGAGGTGTGCACACAATAACCAAAAACACTAGTCAACTCCTTATACTAATGTGGCAAAACATAAAGCACATGAGCCATATCACCTTGTCAACCTTGCCACAAAAGAAATGCCCCTTCCCCATAAGATTTCGGCCACTACATATCCCCTACATGTCAAACCAAAACCCACAAGTCAACCCTTTTCACTCATAAGGCTTCTAGTGAAATGCACTCCAAGAAAGCAAGTGTTGACCTTCTACAATTGTGCACCAATGAACCATTGGCTACCTTCCCCATTCTCGGCTATATATAGAGGCATTTGAACCTTTGTGATCACACCACAATAACACAATTCACACTAACACTTGAAAACATCTCCTTCCCCTCTTGAAATCCCTCGGCCGAAGACATACCCACCCAAGAAGCTTGGTGCGATCGATCATCATCATCATTTAAGAGTTACAAGTTACTAACAAGCACTTAGGAATTTCATTGTGGGAGTTAGTTTATTTTTTTTTTTTCTTTTGATAACATCAGCTGCAACACATAAGGTACTAAACCAAGCTATTTCCTCCTTGTTACCATAATTCGGCTACATGTAGTGTCCACCCGAAGGCACCCCACTCGCACACCCCATAAGGTTATTGCTAGTTGAGTGAAAACTAACTTAAACACCTAAGTTTATGATTAAAATCCAATATTTTCACTTAATGATACACACACCCATATATACGGTTATATACCTCTTAGGATGCATGTATGGACATACACATATACCAACACATACATATGTATGTATGCGTGAGTATATAGGGGCGAGGCCGGCCCAAAAACATGTCGATTTCACTTAGTTCATAACATATACTAAGGCTTGTTTTTATAACCATGTGTTAAAGACACTAAAAACATGTGTTAACAAGCTTCACACAAAAATTTTCTTGGAAACCCAAGATGAACACTACAATGCGGGTATGTGCATGAGCAAAATACGTAAATGTGTTGATTCTAAGAAAAATTTCCACGAGATATGCCCATATCTCATCCTAGACTTACATAACTAAGGCGTAAGTAACACTCAGTAACATTAAGTAAGCCAAGACACTTGTTTTACCAAAAACAGACTAAACGTAGTCACAAAAACAACAAAAACGAACATTTTCTGACACACACAGTGTGTAACACACATGAAAAGTGGTACGAAAACACCCAGTCCATAGGTGTTCCAGTCGGGTGAACAATTGCATTAAAGCTAGAACCAAACATAGACTTAATGAGAATCCGGTTAAGGACCGAACTCGTGGATCGAATACGCGTAAACAACTCAGTTTCAGACGGGATGTTCGAGACGAGACAGAAATATACGATAACAACGTCATCACAGATTCGTATTAATACAGAAACGGTTACAGACACTGTCATCAGTAGGATAAACATCTATCTCGTTGCCCGACCTCCCCTTGAGAGCATTCAAAGTACCAACTCAAATCACCCAATGAACAATAACACATGAGATTGCTATTTATAGTCCAATACCCAAGTTCCACGTTCGCCCCTTTTGAATGGTCGAATGTGGAGCATTTCCACATTCGCCCATTTGTGTTGGTCGAATGTGGAAAGCTTCCACATTCGCCCAGTATATATGGGTCGAACCTGGCATGGTGTATTGTCCTATATTTTACAAATGCGTCAGATCCATAAAATGCCCTTATGGATCACCACAATCTCATGTAACACTATACAAAGACTCAACCCTAGTCTATTCGACAGTGACGTCCACAGAAAGTGCATCAACACTTAATTTGCCTTTAAATGAACTTAGGGCATCCCAGACCAGATACACTGCATCAGATTCAGTTCAGTCTAGCTAGACAGCAAGTGAGTATTTCACGACCCCTTTTTACAAATTTACATTTTTTCGGGGGAAAACATGCATACAGTTTTCAATTGCAATCATCATTATCATTACCATAACCATTAGCTATGGACATAGCCATGACACACCGGAATAGATCTATTGGATTGACACCCCCACTCTTAGTCAATCGCTTCCAGCGAATGACAGATATCAAAAGAGTGCTTGTATTTCACTTATTCATTGTCTTTAGTGTACTATGGGCGAGGCACAACATGTCAAGGTTTGGTTATGGGATCATGTCAAATCACATATTAATTATTGCCCTAGCTAGGCAATGATTTAGTTGGTTTTGGATTATATGTCCATCATATAGAAAACCCGTGAACTCACCAACTTTGTGTTGACCTACATTTCCTTAAATGCATGTTATTCAGGAAATTAGCATGGATAATGGAAATTGTGAAGGTCGCGTGTGAGAAATTGTGGGCTCCTTTTGAATCATTGTGTTGTTGTTTTAACCCTAGACATTTAAATACAATGGTTTTAATTTTAAACAACTAACATTATGTTTGAACAATTTGGTTGTTTAATTGAAGTTCTTACTTTATTTTAATTAATGCTCGTGAGACCTTTGTACTTGGAAATCATTCGAAGTCGCACCTCGCGTTTCTGCCTTGGCGGGGTGTGACAGATTGGTATCAGAGCACGAGGTTATAGCGAACTGACATTCTTTTGAGTCAAACTATAATCTAAACAAAGATTGTTTTCGAAATGTTTTCCAATGAAAGAAACACAACACTTATCCTTACGCGCTACGCAAGTTCCATGCCAGTTACATATTTCACACATTAGTAGCTATACTAAGTACACCACATGATTACTGACACACACGTGTGTTCATTGATTTCCAGGATCATGGCACACCATGACGACCCTATCATTCTCTCGGATTCTGAGGAGGAGATTGTACCAGACAGCCCTCCAGCCGACGACCATCAGCAGGTTTATAAGCCTGATTCAAGTGATTCAGACACCGACACCGACACCGCGCATGATCACATACAGGTCGATCATGCCGTATCAAATGATGAGGAGGTCGTGCCTGCTGGTGAGGCACAGGAGAATGATGCACCCCCACCGCAGCCAGAGCCCCGGGTGCCATCCTTTCGACCATATCGCCCGTGTCCGGGTGGGACGCGTATGATGTACACCCCTCAAAAAGGAGTGCTCCCTCCACCGGCTCCTATCGCTCCGGGTGAGGCTCCTGCCTAGGTTGACCCTGAGCCTCCAGCACCAGCCGATCCCCAACCTCCAGCTCCAGAGGACCCAGAGCTACCCAGAAGGAAACTTCTCCACAGATCCCAGGCTCGTAAGAGGACTTACTTGCCGACTATGGATCGATTCCTAGCCTACTCTGACAAGGATACTGATGGTGGTCCATCACAGCCTCCCTCTGACACTCCATTACCCACCGGCTTTGAGCGAGCTCCAGTGCACCACACCCTCTACTCTATGCGGGACGTGGTTAGGCGTCACGACACAGAGATTGGGGTGTTACGGGGGGGGGGGGTCGGGATATTGAGGATGATCTCTATCTGACGGGTCATACTCGGGATCCTATCCTCTATCGACTGGCAGAGTTGGGTACCCGTGTTTACGAGGCGGATCAGGGACGCACTGCAGCCGAGGAGCGTGTTGCCGAGTTAGAGGCGAGAGTAGACGACCTTGAGGCCAGGATGACTGTCGCTGTTGCAGCCTTGTCTGCTGCTTTCCCACCCTCATCCCTGTAGGATATCTTATGTTGTACTTTTGTCGCTGTTGCAGCCTTGTCTGCTGCTTTCCCACCCTCATCCCCGTAGGATATCTTATTTTGTACTTTTTGGTAGTAGTTTAGAAAACTTGCATGGCAGTGTGCCATTTTATTTTGTATTCATAAACAAAATTATCACAAGTATGTTAAACTTGCTATGGAAATTCCGATGTTTTGATTCCTATATTGTTGTTGTGTTTGTGTAGTGTTCTTATGATCTTGCTTGTCGTTGTGTTGATTGTATAGTTGCTTGTTGGTGCATATGTTGACAATATTATATAGTAATATGTGTCTCATTCTTTTAATCATGTGTATTAGAAGAACATGCCTCCCAAAAGAACTACCCGATCAACTTCTGAAGAAAAGCTTTTCCGACCACCTCAGTGGACCTAGCCAGGGTAATTTCACAGGCTATTATGCAACATGAAGTGAACCGCGCCGATTCTAATGGCGGTTCGGGCACAGCAGGACGACGCAGGCCATACAACGGGCCCCACCCACTCTGCAACAAGTGAAAGTACCATCATGTGGGGACGTGTGACAGTATCAAATGCGAGAAGTGCAAGTGGATGGGACATCCCACAGTGTAGTGCTGTGCCAAAGCAGTTGTGAATTCTGACGGTAAACCGGGATGTTTTGAGTGTGGAGCTATCGACCATTTCAAGGAAGACTGCCCCAAGCTGAAGGGTCAAGCTCGTGGCAGGGCTTTTGTCATGGGTGCTGATGACGCACGCGAGGATCTTAATGTAGTCATGGGTACGTTCCTCGTAAACAATCATACTGCTTCTGTACTATTTGATACCGGTGCCGATCTAAGCTTTGTGTCAACTGACTTTAAACGGACCCTCGGATTAGAGTCCAATAAGTTGCATACACATTACTCGATAGAATTGGCCAATGGTAAGACAATTAGGTTCGAGGAAGTAGTTAAGGATCATGCGTTGAAGTTGGGAGATCATGAGTTTAGTATCGATCTTCTGCCGATCAAGTTGGGAAGTTTCGACGTTGTGGTTGGTATGGATTGGTTATCGAAGAACCGCGCCGAGGTCATCTGTTTCACGAAAGTGGTTCGAGTTCTCTTGTCCAGTGGAGAGGTTGTATCCATACAGGGGGAGTGCAGGAAGACTCCGTTGCGGTTGGTGTCTTGCATGAAGGCCCAGAAGTGCTTGTGGAAAGGTCATTTTGCATTCTTAGCGCTTGTGAGCGAGAAGAAGACAGAGGAGAACAAAATCGAAGACATCCCTGTCGTGAGTAATTTTCCAAAGGTTTTTCCCGAAGATCTGCCAGGATTGCCACCCCCGAGGTAAGTCGAGTTTCGTATCGACTTCATCCCCGGAGCTGCTCCCGTAGCCCGTTCACCTTACCACTTGGCTTCGTCCGAGATGCAAGAACTGTCCAACCAGCTACAAGAGTTGCTTGACAAGGGATTCATTCGACCAAGCTCGTCACCCTGGGGAGCTCCAATTCTATTCGTCAAGAAGAAGGATGGATTTTTTCGCATGTGCATCGACTACAGAGAGTTGAAAAAGCTTACGGTGAAGAACCGTTACCCTACTCCCAGAATAGATGATCTATTCGATCAGTTGCAAGACTCTAGTTTCTACTCGAAGATCGACCTGGGATCAGGCTATCACCAGTTACGTATTCACGAAGAGGACATACCCAAGACTGCTTTCAGGACGCGGTATGGCTATTTCGAGTTTCTGGTTATGCCATTCGGTTTGACAAATGCACCAGCAGTGTTCATGGATCTGATGAACAGGGTGTGTAAACCTTACCTTGACAAGTTTGTGATCTTATTCATCGACGACATTCTGATTTATTTACGAACTCAAGAAGAGCATGAGCGGCATTTGAGAGTGATTCTGAATCAACTCAAGGAGGAGAAGCTGTATGCCAAGTTGTCCAAATACGAATTCTGGATTCGTGAAGTTCATTTCCTCGGTCATGTAGTGAACGAGAAGGGTATACATGTTGATCTAGCCAAGGTAGAGTCGATCAAAGACTGGCCTAGACCCCGTACCCCAACAAAAGTTCGTCAATTTCTAGGGTTAGCTGGCTACTATCGGCGATTCATCGAGAATTATTCAAAGATAGCCCAGTCCCTAACAGTCTTGACTCAAAAAGACCACAAATTCGAATTGGGAGACCATAAAGAATCAGCTTTTCAACTTTTGAAGCTCAAGCTATGCAGCACACCGATTCTCTCATTGCCAGAGGGAACGGAAGATTTTGTGGTCTATTGCGATGCGTCTCACCAAGGTGTCGGTTGTGTCTTGATGCAGAGAGACAAGGTTATTGCCTATGACTCTCGTTAACTCAAGGTGCACGAACGAAACTACACAACCCATGATCTGGAGTTGGGTGCAGTAGTATTCGCGCTCAAGATATGGAGACACTACCTCTATGGGACTAAGTGTACAGTCTTTACTGACCATAAGAGCTTACAACATATATTTGTCCAAAAGGATTTGAACATGCGTCAAAGACGATGGGTTGAGCTGCTCTTCGATTACGACTGTGAGATTAAGTACCATCCAGGAAGGCAAATGTTGTAGCAGACGCAGTAAGCCGAAAGGAACGTGCCAAAAAGTTGCGTGTTCATGCGTTAGGCATGACCATTCATACCGATCTCACTGCTCGTATTTGCCAAGCTCAGCAAGAAGCTCTTAAGGATAGTAATATTGGACAAGAAGCTCTATACAGTCAGGTTAGTCAGCTGGAGACAAAGCCTGACGGGACAAAATATTTCTTGAACAGAATATGGGTTCCTTTGTATGGAGGTTTGCATGACTTGGTTTTGGATGAAGCACATAAGTCCAAGTACTAAATACACCCTGGTGCAAATAAGATGTATAAGGACCTCAAGGAGTTCTATTGATGGCCTAACATTAAGGGTTGTATTACGGCCTATGTCAAACGTTGCTTAACGTGTTCAAAGGTCAAGGCAGAGTACCAGAAGCTGTCAGGTATACTTCACCAACCAGAGATTCCTGTTTGGAAATGGGAGCAAATCTCTATGGACTTCATCACCAAGTTGCAAAAACGTCTCGTGGTCATGAAGCGATTTGGGTAATTGTCGATCGTTTAACAAAGTCTGCGCATTTCTTGCCGATCAAAGAAACGGACAAAACGGAGAAATTATCCCGATTATACATCAATGAGATTGTATCAAGGCATGGCAGGCCTACTTCCATAATCTCTTATCGAGGTAGTCGCTTTACTTTGAGATTTTGGCAGTCGTTGCAAGAAGCTCTTGGTTCCCGGTTGGACATGAGCACCGCTTACCATCCTCCGACAGATGGACAAAGCGAGAGAACCATCCATACGCTGGAAGACATGCTCTGTGCGTGTGTAATTGATTTTGGAGAAAATTGGGATACGCGTTTTCCGTTGATTGAATTTTCCTACAATAACAATTACCACACCAGCATCAAAGTTGCCCCTTTTGAAGCGTTGTACAGACGCAAGTGTCAATCACCCGTGTGTTGGGCTGAAGTAGGGGACAAGCATCTAACATGTCCTGAACTCATCCAGGAGACAACTAACAAGATCTTCCAGATCCGGGATAGATTGAAAGCTGCCAGAGATAGACAGAAGAGTTATGCAGACCAGAGGCGTAAACCCTTAGATTTTCAAGTGAGTGATAGAGTTTTACTCAATGTATCTCCATGGAAAAGAGTGCCTAGGTTTGGAAAACATGGGAAGCTCAATCCCATATACATAGGTCCATTTGAGATTCTTGCACGAATTGGACCGGTTGCATACAAACTCAAGCTACCCCAAGAACTCAGTAGTGTTCACGACACGTTTCATGTTTCGAACCTCAAGAAGTGTCTTGCTGATGAGTCATTGGTTATACCTCCAGAGGAAATCCACATCGAAAAACAACTCCATTTCATAGAGGAGCCATTCGAGATAACAGATTGGAAGGTTCAAAAACTTCGTCGCAGTCAGGTCAAGCTATTCAAAGTACATTGGAATTCTAAACGCGGACCCGAGTTCACGTGGGAGCGTGAAGATCAGATGAAACGCAAGTACCCACATCTCTTCCAAGAGACCACCAGTTCAGATGACCAACACTGAAAATTTCGCGGACGAAATTCCTCTAACAGGGGGAGAATGTGATACCCGTCGAAATCACAGGTCATATTCGTACACTTAACTACATGTATACAGTGTGCCCAGCATTACATGTCATTTATTTCATCATAGTTGGGCCATACAGGGTTCCGACGAGTCAATCCCGAGGCATACAGTCTAACAGCAGACACACTAGTTAACACAAAGTCCTCTTTAGTCAGATAATTCTTGATTGATTATAGGAGATCCATACAAACTGCAAGGATGATTAGATTCCCATCTAACATGTGTACATAGACACCTTTTGAAATACATCTACACATTCACATGGACACACATAGACAAGTGGATAATAAGAAATGTTTAAGACATTATAATTATGCATATAGGTATGCGAAAGCACATACATGTGTGTATAAATGCTTGTAATCAACAAAGAGTCCATCCCCATGTACATATGTATATCCATAATCACACACACACACACATATACATTACGATTGCTTGAATATCTCATCCTACACATACATACACCACGACATGCTCACCAAGTTCCAAGCTATCATTACACCAAATTAGAACTCTAGCAACCTATCACACAAAACCATGCTTGGATGACTACCCTAACACCCACATTTCAAGTTCCAAGATTAATTAGAAGCATGTGAGTATAGCCTTGGTAGAAACAACTCTCATTCCTCACATATGTATACATATACACGACACACATACATTCATAACCATGTCACCATTCTTATCCTTCCAACACAAGCCCTCACAACCTCCAAGCCAAGTTGAGTAGCCACAAAAATCCTCCCTTTGTCTCATTGTTTTCGGCTCCCAAGAGGTGTGCACACAACAACCAAAAACACTAGTCAAGTCCTTATACTAATGTGGCAAAACATAAAGCACATGAGCCATATCACCTTGTCAACCTTTCCACAAAAGAAATGCCCCTTCCCCTTAAGATTTCGGCCGCTATCTATCCCCTACATGTCAAACCAAAACCCCCAAGTCAACTCTTTTCACTCATAAGGCTTCTAGTGAAATGCATTCCAAGAAAGCATGTGTTGACCTTCTACAATTGTTCACCAATGAACCTTTAGCTACCTTCCCTATTCTCGGCTATATATAGAGGCATTTGAACCTTTGTGATCACACCACAATAACACAATTCACACTCACACTTGAAAACATCTCCTTCCCCTCTTGAAACCCCTCGGCCGAAGACATACCCACCCAAGAAGCTTGGTGCGATCGATCATCATCATCATCATTTAAGAGTTACAAGTTATTAACAAGCACTTAGGAATTTCATTGTGGGAGTTAGTTTATTTTTTTTCTTTTGTTAACATCGGCTACAACACATAAGGTACTAACCAAGCTATTTCCTTCTTGTTACAATGATTCGGCTACATGTAGTGTCCACCCGAAGGCGCCCCACGCGCACACACTATAAGGTCATTGCTAGTCGAGTGAAAAATAACTTAAACACCTAAGTTTATGATTAAAATCCAATATTTTCACTTAATGATACACACACCCATATATACGGTTATATACCTCCTAGGATGCATGTATGGACATACGCGTATACCCACACATACATATGTATGTATGCATGAGTATATAAGGGCGAGGCCAGCCCAAAAACAAGTCGATTTCACTTAGTTCATAACATATACTAAGGCTTATTTTATAAATATGTGTTAAAGACACTAAAAACATGTGTTAACAAGCTTAACACAAAAATTTTCTTGGAAACCCATAATGAACACTACAATGCGGGTATGTGCATGAGCAAAATACGTAAATGTGTCGATTTTATACAAATTTCCACAAGATATGCCCATATCTCATCCTAGACTTACATAACAGAGGCGTAAGTAACACTCGGTAACATTAACTAAGCGAAGCCACTTGTTTTACCAAAAACAGACTAAACATAGTCATAATAACGACAAAAACAAACATTTTCTGACACATACAGTGTGTAACACACATGGAAAGTGGTACAGAAACACCCAGTCCATAGGTGTTCGAGTCGGGTGAAAAATTGCATGAAAGTTAGAACCAAACATAGACTTAAGTTGCCTTTAAATGAACATAGGGCATCCCAGACCAGATACACTGCATTAGATTTAGTTCAGTCTAGCATCCAGACAGCAAGTGAGTATTTCACGACCCCTTTTTTACAGTTTTTACATTTTTCCGGGGAAAAAACATGCGTACAATTTTCAATTGCAATCATGACTATTATGTGAACATGAGACAGTAAGGTTCAGGATCCATTAAGACCTCGTGTCATATATCATACCATAACCATTAGCTATGGACTTAGCCATGAAACACCTGAATAGATCTATTGGGTTGACACCCCCACTCTTGGTCAGTCGCTCTGACCGGATGACAGATATCAAAAGAGTGCTTGTATTTCACATTATTCATTGTCTTTAGTATACAATGGGCAAGGCAACACATGTCAAGGTTTGGTTATGGGCTCATGTCAGATCACATATTAATTATTGCCCAATCTATGCAATGATTTAGTCGGTTTTGGATTACATGTCAATCATTTAGAAAACCGGTGAACTCACCAACTTTGTGTTGACCTATATTTCCTTAAATGCATGTTTTTCCGGAAATTAGCATGGATAATGGAACTTGTGAAGGTCGCTTGCGAGCAATTGTGGGATACCTCCTTTTGAACTGTTGTGTTGTTGTTTTAACCCTGGACATTTACATTCAATGGTTTTAATTTTAAACAATTAACGTTATGTTTGAACAATTTGGTTGTTTAATGGAAGTTCCTGCTTTATTTTAATTAATGCTCGTGTGACCTTTGTGCTTGGAAATCATTCGAAGTCGCACCTCGCATTTCCTCCTTGGCGGGGTGTGACAGTTATGGTGACGAATGACGATTGGGGAAGATTGGAGAAGGTTACCATGGTGATGTAGGGTTATGTACTGATAATATTATTTGTTGCCTTTATAGTCTTCTTATTATTTAATATATGTAGTAATGCAGTAAGTCATATAATATTATTTTGAATACGTTTTTTTTACCAATTTGCTACCGAAGAAATATGGTGGCAAAATTTATAACCCTTGCTACCGCTTAGCTACCGTAAGTTTTAAAATTTGCTACCGTGTTTTTCGTAAAAAATTTTTGTAGCAATTGCTTGAATTTGTAGTGGTGATCACGCACTCCAATGGTTGCTTCTGTCTCTGCTCCTCATCCAAACGTATATTTTTTTATTTACATGTTCATTCTTATATACAATATTAAAATATATTGTTGTTTTCTAATGTTGTAGTACATTAATTTTTATGTTACATCATAACACAAATTTTATCACTTTATATTAGATTTGTCTATCCCGAAAAGCCTCCAAGATATGATCTAATGTACATATATACACATAGATATAGGATAATGTGATAACTATTAAAATATTTGAGAACCAAGATAATCTATATCCACCAATTGTATAATTTGCAGTTAATTTTTTTAAAGATACAATTGTACCTCTAGGGATGGGTTAAAATGAGAATGAAGTTGAGTTGTGAGAACCATACTAACTTACTTCTTAGCCACACATTTAATTAATTGTAAAATGAATGTATGGTTGTGGTTAAACCATAATAAAATATTACATCGAGGTAGACATTTACGTCACTTTTGTCACACCAGTGTAAGGACAACGTAATTTTTTTTTCGTTTTTTGCGTTTTTTGTATATTTATTATTTAGCTATTTTTACATCAGTGTGTAATATTTTTTAAAATTCCCATTTTACGTCGGAGTTCTTACGGTTCTCACAACTTAACCCAGTTCTCAATAGAAACGAATCCTATACATCAATATTTGATAATTATCCTATATATTAATTTCTAAACTTTCATGAACAGTGATGGCAGAGTTGTAATTTTCGTTTCTTTATGGAGCATTCTTGTAACGAGGGCAATGTTGTAGACCTGCCCCTCCACCCCAGCTCTCTTCCACGCCATCCTTGTCGTTGACCGCCGTTTGTCCCTGTCCAGTCATCCCCATGCAACCAGCAAACCTCATCCCAACCCCACCCCACCCCAAGCTACGTTTACTTTATGTGGGCTATGATGTCGGTGCTAGATGGTGGCGATAGTGACCGATTTGTCGGTCATCAACGCCCACGTCGCCTCTACCCTTCGTTACAGCCATCATGATGGTGTCCGATCTGTGTTTTGAAGATAATGTTTGTTGGATATTTCTTGTGTTGTATGGTGAGCCGTAGCTCATCTTAGAGGTAAAAAGATGTGACTTTCATTTGAGTTTTAGATGTACGTAAAGCCATTTTTCAACTTTCCAAGATCACATAAACATTGGAAAAGAAGTTGCAACAGAACTAATGTTTTAAGCAAAACTATAAAAAAAATCTCGCGTTAGGGCTTTTTGAGGTACTTTATTAGATTTATTATGACCAATTGGGGTTTTTTATAATTCCGGTACAATTAAACGTTGTTTGTGGAATTAATGTTGTTGAATGATTTGCAGGATCATAATTTTTTTAGAAGAGCCTGAATTTTTGGTGCTGCCAAGTTGATAGAATCAAATCAATGCAAGCACATGTAAGGGTGATTATTTTCCACTGTTAAATGCTATATATGAATTGTTTATTGAAGTTGCCTTTATACATATAATAAGATATATTAATCCAAAGTGACTACTGAATTGAATATACAAAGTAATATAAGGCTTCATATTCCACTAATCCTATTTTTTTTGTAGTGAAATAACTTTTCATGTAGTGAAACAACTGTTTGCCTAAAAAGGCCTGCATGTTTTTGTCTTAAAACTAATGTTAATACTTGAAATTTATTCTTCTTAAAACAAATATGCACTTTTGAAGAAGTGAGCAATTGGTGTTAATAATGTGGTGTTGTATGAATAAGGATAAGAGGGAGTGTAAGTTTTTTGAGATTAAACTCTTTTATTTGGTTATGAGATGACCAATTTTTTTTGTTAAATTAGATTCTGGTGTTATAATTTCTTTAGTATACAGATTCAAAGGAAGCATCAAGGAAGTTGATGTTATGGACACAACTCTACTGAGGGTCATCAGAAATGTTTTGTTTTGGTAGATGTACCAAATGCAAGGGACCTCTTATTTGAAGTTCGTAGTAGCCATTATTTAGATGATTTTACTACCTTTGTGATGGATTTGGGGATGACAGTGTTGGACAGTTAATGACAATGTCTTTCGTTTGTTGATGACGACGACTTAGGTTCGTATGAGACATTATACACGCGTTATTGCCAACGACTAATCTATTTTGTTTTCCTGGCGATGTTGTATTTCGTTTGTCGATGATAATGATTTGGGTTCATCTGAGACGTCATTGACAAATTGTTGCCGACACCTAATCTATTCCGTCTATGGCGACGATGGTGATCACAAGTGTGAGGATTCATTGTCTTATGTTTGTGATAAATACTCGACCCATTGCTACGTTTGTAAAATAAAACCCTATCTTGGTGTTTTTTAGCCATAGTTATCGTTCTCTTCTTTGTGATGACGGTATGAATCTGTAATGCATGAGGATATGATGAATTTGTTTATGTGCTTGAAATTGGATTGAAGATCTCACATTGGCATGGCGTTTATGGGGGATGATTACCTGGAACCTCCACTGCAGCGACGGTGATTTCCGCCAGCTGCACTCTCTGATCCTCATTATGCCAAGTGTTAATCATATTTCTAACTCAAATTATAAATTTATATTGTGCTTTTAACTTTGAACAGGTCCAGTTTTTCAGTTGTTGCATATTCGCCACCGGGTATTCACATATGATTCTTTACTGCATAGACTATTATCATTATCAAATTGTTTCGTTACACGTTGTAAGATCATATATTGAAAGGCAAGTACTTTTATATCCATATATGTTGACTTATAAGGTTTTTGTTGCTGGGATTTGTATTATCTACCATGTATTACAACTGTAGTATTGTAGTATAAATCTATATATAGACTATTATCATTATCAAATTGTTTGGTTACACGTTGTAAGATCATATATTGAAAGGCAAGTACTTCTTAAACGTTACATCTTTCAATAACTAAAAACCTATATTATGTTGCTACTGAGTCATGAACTTTACTCGATATATGGTCGTATGCATTTTGTTTGTTGTTAGACGTAGACGAGTTTGGCAAACGGTCACGAATGGAAAGCGAGAACGATAGACTTAGCGTGGCGCAACGCGCATGCTGGTTACGAACCGAGTTAAATTAAAAGATATAAATTTCTTTGTTTTCTTTTCATTATTGTTTTTCTGTTTCAATAAGTAGAATCCAAATACAATTTCAATTTTGTGACTTGTACCGTATTTGTTCCACCAAATTTGCTGGTCCACAATAATTAATATTTATAGATGTGATTTGGAATTTATATCAAAATTGACTTGTGATACGCTACACTAGGTGTTACACGCTCTCACCACTTCTTTTGTAATTTGGCACCTTTAGAGGGGGGACGTGGTACCATAGGGCTTCGGCATAGGGCTTCACTAGCCATGGGGCTACATTGCCCCTAGTTGTTTGGCTTCGATTTGGGGCTTATCCTGAAACACTTGGCTACATAAACAAGCCGATGAAAGAGAAGAAAATGTGGGGGTTTTTTTTTGGGGACCATCTCATAGGGTGTGTGCGATTGGTGGGTATGGTAAATTGGTAGGGTCCTTGGCTTGGCGTTTCCGGTGTTTAAGCTACTTTAGGCTAGTTTGAGGTTAAAATGACGTGGCACTATGTGATTAGTGGGCATGGGACTACACGAGGCTTGTGCCCCTTCCCCCTTATAAAATTCCAAATTTTCTATTGTGACGGCCATATTTATATCAATGTTTCAATGGGTTTTTTTCCCGGAGTAAATACTAATCTACTAGTCGTTGAAATTGAGCCTTATAACTTTTAACACTCTCAACACATCGCGCGAATTTCGTTTACTATAGTGTGTTCATCGGATTAGATTGGATATCGTTTTACACAATTTGTTTGGAACAGTTTATTTGGATTTTGAGATTTTTGTCAGTTACTGATAACTGAACCTATCTGAATTCACAAGTGTCTAATAGAAGTGAATTCAAATAAATTAACCGACTAAATCAATTTATTTAGTTCGGTTATCTACTTAAAGCGGTTATACATTTGAATTCAGTTTGGTTATCTGAATAAGCAAAACTTGTGGAACCGATAGTCGGTTCGAAATGTGAATTGACAATTTGGATACGGTCAAGAACCAAACTAAAAACCGAATTCAAAATTCAGATGGGTTTATTTGGTTTTAAGGGATTTTTGGTTATTTTGTAAACACCCCCCCCCCCCCCTCTAATTGACTAGTAAAATTGCCATTTATTGTAAATACTAATTGTTATAATTGTAATTAGCATTTGAAGGGATAAATTTAGTTAAACCTAGCTTTAGAATAATTAATGGCGAAGTTATTAACTTGTGTAAGGACTTTATTCTATAAATAGCCAACCCTATTGGCCTTGTGAATCATTCAACTCTCTCTCTCTCTCTCTCTCTCTCTCTCTCTCTCTCTCTCTCTCTCTCTCTCTCTCTCTCTCTCTCTCTCTCAAACACATATTTCTTTTCATTAATATGATGGAGTCGAAAATGGCTGTGGAGAAGGCCGATCAAACCGCATTTGAGGGAGATAGTGGTGGATATTACGTATGGTCAAACGCAATAACACCCTTGTTAAGCCACTCCAAACTGGCTGCCGGAAAACTTCTCCTCCACCCTCATGGCTTTGCTCTTCCTCACTATGCCGATTCCAACAAAATTGGCTTTGTTCTTGAAGGTACTTTTGTTTCTTGATACACATGAATAAGCATTTGCTTTGCTCTTGAAGGTACTTTTATTACTTTACTTCATGGCAGAGATGAAAAGGTTGTATGCATCAAAGTTGACTCAAAATATTGAATAAGATATGCCATGCAAAAATACGAAGATAAAATTTGTTATAACTTGCACATTTTTTTAGTAATAAAACCTATAATGCATCTTGAGTATTTTTAAAATAAAATATATTGTAACCACTAGTAGACAGATTAATTTTGTCTCCAACAAAAAATGCTTCTCATTCACGTGTAATTCCTTGCATCACATTTCACAATTCACATGGCTGTTCACATCAACTAATACATACAATAAAATAATAATATGAGTCATTCAATATGGATGTATAGGTACCGTTACCGTTGGCTTGGTGACACCAAATAGTCCAGAAGAAAAGGTTTTATTGGTCAAAAAAGGGGATGTGATTCCACTTTCAGCTAGTGTGATTTCATGGTGGTTTAATGGTGGCGACACCGATGCACTCATCGTATTCTTGGGTGACAGTAGTAAAGCCCTGGTTCCTGGCCAATTCACATACTTTTTTGTGGCTGGAGTACTTGGAATTCTAGCTGGATTTCAATCCGATTTCGTTGGAAAAACCTTTGGTCTGGACCAAAAGGAATCCCAAAATATTGTGAAAAGCCAACAAGGTGCATTGCTTGTTAAACTTGATCATGGAATCAAGTTTCCAAAACCAAGTAATAATACCAAAGATAAGTTATACGCCAACATTGAATATCCATCGGGTGCGGTTGTTGTGAAACGTGGTGGATATGTCAATTACTTGACAGAAAAGAAGTTGCCAATGCTAAGTGAGATTGGTCTAAGTGCAAAGTTTGTGAAGATGGAAGGCAATGCTGTGTTGGCACCAAGTTATGTAGCAGATGGATCGGTCGAGATATGTTATGTTAGTAAGGGAAGTGGGCGCGTAAAGGTTGTGGGTAGTGAAGGAAAGCCTGCATTGGACTGTAAAGTTGAAGAAGGTGACTTGTTTATTGTTCCACATTCTTTGCTCTTGGAGAGATTGCAGATGATTGTGGAATGGAAATTTTATCTGTCATAACTTCTTCTAAGTGAGTCTTATTAAAAAAAATGAACCTTCTTTTTACTAACAAGTTGAATTTTATTTGGCTGATATATCATTTTACTTATTTTGTAGACCTGTTTTTGGACAACTAGCTGGAAATACTTCAATATGGAAGGCATTATCTCCGGTGGTTTTGCAGGCGACTTTGAATGTTACTCCAAAATCCGAACAACTTCTCAAATCGAAGAATTTAGAAAGCATCACAATTGTCCCTCGAAGTATATAGGTTTACGTGAGCTAGAACTCCTAAATAAAACAGTCCTAGTATTTGTTTTGATATGTTGTAAGCATTCAATAAGTCAAGAAATAACACCTATATGTCGTATGATACTAATATGCTTTATTGTATTAAATGGTGTATGGTTCCAATAATTATTGTATTTTTTAAAATGAGTTAGTTCACGTAGTTAAAGGTGGCTACAATACTCAAGAAATATGTATTGTGGATAAAGCTAAAAAAAATAAGTTAAAAAAATTAAACTTAAGACCATAATTTTACAAATATGAAAGACAAAAAATAAATAAATAAATAAATAAAAATAAACGTCTTATGAAAACAAACCACAACATAAAAACATGCTCTCTCCGCATCTTTTGCATTTCTTAGGGTGGACAGAGTGGTTGGTGATTGTATCACACTATCATACAATCATACCCAATAATATTGTGTCAATTCATTTTCATCACACTTTATCATATTCATCACTAATTGCATGGGATGGTCTTCACATTTCATCACACCCAACAATATTGTGTCACCCTATTAAAAACCCATATAAATTAAAAGAGATATGGGACAGGCAGCCAACTTTTGGAAAGTGATGGCCATCACACAATGATGTTAGGCTATATGGTGTGGTGTATATCTCCCCCAACTCCCTCAAATTCTACATCAAGATCACGTCATTTCCCCATTCCCTTTCTCCCTTCTATTTTTTTATTTTTTTTTTCTTTATTTCCTCCATTTTTCAAGTGTTAAAAAAACTTTCATTAAAACCACATTCACACACACAGACCCAACAACTCACACACGGAGACACAAGAAAAACACCATACACACACCCATCTCTCTCTCCAAAACCACACACACCCCTCATATATCTCTCTAAAACCAGACACACACCCTCATATCTCTCTCTAAAACCAGACACACACCTTCATCCTTGCTTCGGTAACGTTCTCCGATGGGAGTACCAGACACCGTTAGCTGTCAACCAGAAAAAAGTAGGAGCTCGGACCTCCGCCTCTCCCACCGTCAACCACCAATACCTGCCGCCTTTTTCTTCTTCATCGTCATCATCTCTAATTTCTCTGGTTTTCCAAGTGAAAGATATATATGTGTGTGTGTATATATATATATACATATAATATATATATATATATATATATAAAGAAAAATAAACATATAATAAGATTATCCTTCAATATGGGAGAACGGGAAAATTCCCCGTTTTTTACTGAGTTTAGTCGGTAGGGGCCGTGTTACCGTTCGGTAAACATGCTGCATCACCCTCACCGAAGTCCTCACCAATACCACAACAAACAGCCTCATCACGGACATCACACAATAGGGTGGGCGATGTTCGTGGGCATCACAGCCATCACAGAGTGGCCATCACAGACCACCCCATCCACCCTATTGGACTTTTCGTATCATTGAAACCATTCACTCCTTCCTCATATTCTCCAACTATGCTAAACAGTCCAACAACTACAACAATCAACAAAGATCAGTTAGTTTATTATGGTATAATAAGTGTTGCATAAAATGGATTGCATACCTAGGGATAAATACGTTGATAGTACGATATCCCCGTTCTAGCAATGTCAACCTCACCTGCAATGGTATACTTAGGCAGAAAGTAGTCCCTATCCTAAAAGAAAAGACCATTCTCTCTTGCCACTAAAACGTCGTGTTGTGAACATATAATGTATACGTGTGTTGACCCTCGGGGTCAATAGTAAAATTGCACTAATTTAACATTATTTTTCGAATCACTTAAACCAACGCTAAAAACGACGGAAGGTTAATCATGTATCATATGGTGACGTTAATAGCCTAAAGACAAGGGTACATGCACCAATCGGGCTTCTCCTGGTTTCTGAGTGTTATATGTCTTATGTCCAACGCTTGATGCAAAGCTACTATGGAGTCAAGGCTTAACTAGAAGCAACTTCTCTATTTCCATGAAGTAGATATAAGTTTGCCTACATCACACTCTAAAACTTTGAGATCTTATTTTTCATGTCAAAGTTTTTTACAAATGTGTTTAATGGACAGATATGGTTCATGGCCAATAAGATTGTGAAACTTATCTGTAATCCAGCCCCAGATGGATATCTATAACGTTAACAAAACATATCTAGGTTGCACGTTACCAACGATCAGATCACACTCTAAAACTTTTGTGATGGTTTGTTGTAGGTCTTGCGTATGGAATAGGGTTTGGTCTTGGGTAATGAATCAATTCAGTTAAGGCATTGACTTAGCTATTGGCTTGGCATTGATTGGTATTGTTGTTGGTTCCGTCCGCCAAACGGAAGTTCTGATGCTACAATAAATGGAGTTTAAGTTGTATCACGGGATAAAAAATGACATGTAAAGCCAATGTCAGCTCCGGGTGGGAGAGGAGAGAGAACTCTTAGGACCCGTTCTCTCCGAAGACTGAATTTTTTAGAAGTTTATATAATATATAAAGTATATTGAATTCGTCATACAACACAATTAAGAGAAGGTGATAAGGTGTACCTCTTAAATTTTTGTTCGACTATAAATAAGCTCCGGCAATGGTGCAAGCTTACTTGGGGTCGGAGGTGCCCCGACCCCCTGTATTTTTTCTTTGCAGTGTGATTTTTCGCCTTTTAGACCGAAAAATTTATTAGTATTGAGCACCGAAAGGAAAAATAAAATAAAGAGCATCTTGATACATTAAAAAAAAAACAATTTAATAAATTGCAGTTTAAAATAAACTTTTCATAGAAAAATTCTATCATTTATTTTAATTGTATTACTCAAAATAACAATATAATTTTCCATGGGTTCTAAATGACACATTTTATTTATTTTACAACGTTATTTAAACCAGATTTTCTTTTCTCGTGTTACTAGAAACAAACAAATTAGCAGTTGTCTAACAATGTATTTATAAAAGTGACATGTTCATGTATATAAACTGACATTTTCATGTAAAAATCTAACATCTTGTTGTTTAGTGGATTGTTGTTTCCTATAGGGACCATTTACATGTGTAAACGTAAAAGTAAAAGTCTATAAATAATGATAAACGTTTATGTTTTTTGGCTTTTTTTTTTCTTTTGTTATAATTTTTTTGGAATATTCGATTCAAACTATCGGTTATTGGCCGCCATCATTTTCACCTTAAAATATCGCTCCAGACAGACTTATCTTTTAACATATTTTCATTCAGTGGTTCCATAATAACTAAAAGTTAACTCAGTCAGTTTTTGTGTGGACAGCGACATAAGCAGCTTCCGTCATCAAAACATTGTCACATAAGCAGTCCACATCATTAAAACTTTTACTTTTTGCCACATAAGCAGTCCACGTCATCAAAATTTTGACTTTCTTGCCACATAAGCAGTACACATCTGCAAAAACTAATTAAGTTAACTTGTAATTAGTATGAGACTCATGTGTGAAAAATATAGGAACGCTAGAAGTGATTTTTGATGATAAGGCTGGTGACGGGCAATCGTTAATAGTTGAAATTATTTAAATCAACTATTCTTTTTATTCTATTTTCGTATTTAGAGCTTGAAATTGTTAAAGATAACGCCCCAAAACCCTAATACTTATTTATTAGCATGTTTATTTTGTACTATTGCATGGAAAACTTAGCCAGAATGATTAACCTAGTTGAAGAAATTGAATGATTAGCTTCTTGTGAAGGTTTAAAGAATGAATGTTAGAATCTATGTAATGGAAGAAATAAAGTGTGGTTGATGATTTTATATTGTTAAATGGTCCTCTAACAAATATGTAAAAATGCATGTTGGGTGGAATTCATTTTGAAATATAGTTTGATGGTGTGATTTTGTTGAACTATGCATTAAGTGATTGTACTCTATGCTTGACTGGTATGATGCCTACCACATGTTTGATAAGTTGCTTAAATGTTACTCCAAAATCCGAATAACTTTTCATATTGAAGAATTCAGAAAGCATCACAATTGTCTCTCAAAGTATATAGGTTTCCATTGATGTAAATCAGAGAAAGAATAATATTGATTAAATTTTTTTGACCTGTTTACTAAAAACAACATTTTTTACCGTTGACTAAAACATTAATATCTCGACCTGTTCATTAAAATTGATGAGTTTGACATGTTTACTTAAAGTGATGAGTTTGACACTTTTATTTATTTCGAATGATCAATTTCTACCACTGAGGTGGTTTATTTGTGTTGTTAAATGTGGATTTGGTATGAGTTGTATGGTATTGTTTCAATTTTTTGTGTATTGGATGGTGTCATGGTTGTGTTGTTATGTTGTTTGAAAAATTGATTAACATAAACGGTGTATGTTAGGTTTTTTAGGTGAATTGTGGACTGGATAGTAGATTGTATGGTCCATAGACCATAAGCGTATTGTGTGTATTCCAGCCACTAAACAGATGGAGAACTTATAAATATTTTAGAAAGTTTATCTGAACATGGTGACACATTTAAGTTTTTTGACTCTATTGAGGCTACTTCGAATGAAGCAATAATATAATGTTAAGAAAAATATTTATGGAATTACTAAATTAGTTGGAATGGTATGTAGAATATATCACCTTTGAACAAAATATAGTACATGGAAATATACATCTGTTGATGTTCTGTTATTATTTTGTTTTTATAATTGGCTTTTGCTTCCCATTACTTTTCTTTTGGAATTCAGATGAATCAAAGGAAATACAAGCTCGATGACAGAGCACGCTGAGCTCCTAAATTCTGTAAGAGATAATATCAGTGAGTACCAGCACCAGGTGAGAAAAGAACTACTAAAACCCCCTCATTAATATATAATTGACATTATCCTTCTTATCATTCGGGTAAAGACTGGTTATTGCAGCTTCAGATAATCAATGTTTGATTTTGTTTAGGACATGGGTGGGG
This sequence comes from Ambrosia x helenae, assembly GCA_030844895.1. Classification (NCBI taxonomy): domain Eukaryota; kingdom Viridiplantae; phylum Streptophyta; class Magnoliopsida; order Asterales; family Asteraceae; genus Ambrosia; species Ambrosia x helenae. The sequence continues at coordinate 67,999 of JAUTDX010001542.1, forward strand.
TGTGGAGACATGAGAGGCCCCATTTATTATTAATAATATTAAATGCATTAAAAATAAATAAAAGTAATAATATTAAATTTGTGATTGGTGGGATTTCTCTCTCTCTCTTCAGCTATTGGTTTGTCTCGCGCGTCTCTAGGAGGAAGGGGAGACGAAGACGGGGTGGGGGCTGACGGGGATGGAGGCAAAAAAGTGGGACGGGGTGGTGGGGGCGTTTCCACACCGCCAAGCCTTAAAAATAAAGTTTTTTATGACTTGGAGAAATAGTTTTTGACCTCTTTTCAAAAAAGTAGTCAATGAGTCATTGCCAAACTTAATCATTATGGGGTAGAAGACCTAACTATTTTCAGGAAATCAAAGCATGGAAGAATACGTAACTAAAAATCGATCCAGAAAAAAATAATGTCATAATGATGTCTCGTACAAGTAATAGTCACTATAATTCTATAAATAGCAAACCCCATTAGCCTTATTAATCATCCAGAAGGGTAGTTTTCTCTACATTTGTTTTTGGTAATAAGATGGAGAATAAACTGGTTGTGGAGAAGGTTGATCAAACGGTATTTGAGGGTGATGGTGGTGGATATTACGTATGGTCAAACGCAAAAATACCATTGCTAAGTGACTTTAAGTTGGGTGCCGGAAAACTTCTTCTCCACCCTCTTGGCTTTGCTCTTCCTAACTATGCTGATTCCAACAAAATTTGCTTTGTTCTTGAAGGTACTTTTACTTCATGATACACACGAATAAGGTTATTCTGATTTGTGACGCTCTTTGCAACACAACTTGGAATTTCGTAGGATATACGTGTCATGCAAAATTATAAAGATAATATACTAAAAATATAAAATCGTAAAGCTTAATTACTGTATAACACTAAGTGAACCAGCTCAGTATTATTAGGTCGGCTAGCTCAGCCTTTTTATGAGCAGATTATATTACAACTGTATAAAATATTGCATTATTAACTCCTTTCTTTACTCTACCTTTGAGTTCGTTTCTGGATTATGCAAACAGAGATATTACAACTGTATAAATATTTTTAACAAAAGAATATGACGTGTGTATTTGCTTCAACATGGATGTATAGGTACCGTTACAGTTGGGTTGGTGACATCCAATAGTCCAGAAGAAAAGGTTTTGTTGACCAAAAAAGGGGATGCAATTCCAATTTCAGCAGGACTAGTTTCATGGTGGTTTAACGGAAGCCACACCGATGCCGTCGTTCTATTCTTGGGTGAGAGCAGCAAAGCCCTAGTCCCTGGCCAATTTACATACTTTTTAACGACTGGAGTTCTTGGACTTCTAGCTGGATTTGGAACCGATTTTGTTGGTAAAACGTTTGGTTTGGACCAAAAGGAATCAGAATGTATAGTAAACAGCCAACAAGGTTCATTACTTGTTAAACTTGATCATGGAATTAAATTTCCCGAACCAAGTAAACACACCAAAGATAAGTTATACAGCACCATTGATGATCCACCGGGTACGGTTGTTGTGAAAGGTGGTGGATTTATCAATTACATGACAGAAAAGAAGTTGCCAATGCTAAGTGAGATTGGTCTAAGTGCAAAGTTTGTGAAGTTGGAGGGCAATGTTATGTTGGCACCAAGTTATGTAGCTGATGGATCAGTCGATATAGGTTATGTTTGTAAGGGAAGTTGTTGGCTTAAGATTGTGGGTAGTGAAGGAAAGCCTGCATTGGACTGTAAAGTTGAAGAAGGTGACTTGTTCATTGTTCCTCCGTTCTTTTGCTAGTTCGGGTATTGCAGATAGTTGTGGAATGGAACTTTTCTCTATAATAACTTCTTCGAAGTGAGTAGTATATATAAAAAAAAAAAAAAAAAATTGATTTTTTTACTAGTAAATTGAGTTTTACTTGTCAATATATAATTTTACTTATTTTGTAGCTTTGTTAGTGGACAACTAGCTGGAAATACATCAATATGGAACGCATTATCTTCAGTGGTTTTACAAGTAACTTTAAATATTACTCCAGAGTCCGCACAACTTTTCAAGTCGAAGAATTCCAAAAACATCTTAATTGTCCCTCCAAGTACATAAGTTTTCAGGAGTAAGAACCGAAAAATAAAACCTTCCTAGTATGTGTCTGTAATATAATGTAAACGTTTAATAAGCCGTGAAGGTGGTGCTTGGATAACTATGTATGTTTGCGTGACCTGTTTGTAAACAATTGAAATAAAACCGACTAGACGTTATATAATACTATTATGTAGTTTTTTTTTGTCAGCTACATTGAATAGTGTATGAACCCGGTAATGATTGCATATTTAGAATGAGTTAGTTGGTTAAGGAACACGTGTCTCAGGATAAAATGAGTTCATTTCGCAATAATTTATTTTATCGCGAAATCGACTCGTAACGGTTATCATATAATTGAAACTAGTATTTTGTCCGGAGACGTTGTCCCGCAACTTTCCAGCATGTCAAGCAAACATAATTACCAACGTAATTGCACAACAACGATAACATTAGTGTGTGGCTTTGTTTTAAGCTTATATAAAACATGTTACCGGTGATAAGTTCAAGACTTCAACGCTCACATGAATCATGAGTAAAATGTTTATTTTCTAGATAAATCCTCCATTTTTCTTTTCACCGTTATTACACAATTACATCCATTTGATGAAAAATCATTTTTTTCAATCCATTAATTTAAATATTTTGATGTAAACTTTGAAATTTATCTCTCTTGAAATGTCGTAAATAAATTAATCTAAGTTACATTTCTTTAATTTCCCAAATCAAAGGATGTCATTAAATACATTTTAAAAAAGATAGGATTGTTTTAGTAAATTTGATATTGATCCAACCAAAACCTACTTCTTTGTCAATTGCAAAAGGGTGGTGATAATAAAACCCCATGGCTTCTATTTTTACTCCCCTAAAACGCCTTGCTTGCCATAGCAAGGCGCTTGGGTTAACTTTTTAACGACTCGTCAGCTTTTGTGTCCAATCATACTGCAATTGTACAATGAAGTGTCTCGCTATGGCCAATAGCGAGGCGCTTAGGCTGAAAAAGATATCTTAAGCGCCTCGCTATGGCCATAGCAAGGCGCTTAGTGTTTAGTTTGATTTTTGTGTGTTACAAATTTAGAGAGGCCAAGATGTCGTCGTTCCAACTCTAAATCGATCTTCCGGTAATCCACACCTTTCTCCTGAAGCAAAAGCTCTCTAAGTTTAGCATCACCAAACGAATTCACCTTAGGCCTCGGTTTGTCCACTCCCTACAGCGCACCCAACACCTCAACCGAACTACTATTCGAATGCGGACTCGTCGGTCGACTACTCATTCTCTTCGGTTGAAGCTCCAAATCCGCTTTCTTCCAATCCAATCATTTCTCCGCCAATACTTCTTCCCTCGGCCTTGAATTCCCAAACGGATTTGGCCTATTCCCTTTAGTAGCGCGGAAAGCTTAAAACATTTCCCTCCATAAGACCAAAACTAAAACAATCTTTCCCTCCTTCCCTCCCTCATTACTAACTTCATTCCAAATCCAATTCCAATTCCAATGATTCCAATCCAATTTCAATTCCAATTCCAATTTAATAGGATGGAGAAATGTGAAGGAAAACAAAATCGTACGCAGACACAACACCAACATTGTTCATTTTCTTCTACTCAACTTTACAATGGCTATCAAGAGTAAGAATAAATAAATCTCACTGCAAGTAATAAATAAATAAAGAAACTTTTATTTAATGAAATTTAATGCGCATACCGCATTCGAAGATCCTTGCATTGGACAGAAACCCATGGAATGTATAGATGATTAACCATGTGGAAGAATGTATACATCTATAACTGAACATTTGTTAGGAACTGAAGTGTAATAAAAACAGTGAATTCGTTAAAATGAAGAGTACCTTGAAGACTAGATTCGATGGAATCAGAATTTGAAGAGAAGTTATCATCATCGTCATCCACAATGTTCTTACCTAAAGTCAAGTTTTAGTCAGAAAAAAAAACAACAACAAACTGTTAACACAGAAGGGAAAATATAAGTATTTACAGAAAAGGGAGAAATTAACAAGACATTGTGAGGGAATTAGTGTCTCTAACAATTACATTTCCATACTCCTTTGTAATTGAACTAATACCCAACTCTCAAATGAGAAATTAACCAGTAAAACCAACGTGATCCAAACTGTAAAACCAAACAATGTCCAACACCAAATCTCATTAAATTAACGAATGATCCACCCATTTCATCTTTTGTTTAACTATTATAGCAACTATCCATTGGAATTCTCCATGAAGGAATCTTTTCATTCTTTTGCTTCACTCTGTTATCATGGTAAAAGGTTCATAGTTTTCATATCCAACATGGCCAGCGCTTCTTGGTGGTAGAGGATGGGGGATAGTTTTAAAAGGATGGTAATGGTGGTCATTGTATGGTATTAGTGGTTGGAAACTCTGATGACAAAGCTTGTGTTGACGGAATGTGTGGATGTAATGATTTCCGTACGTTGCCCATGTTCTACGACTTTGTTAACATGTTCTGTCTGGCTGAAATAATCAAATTGAAGTGTCTTATGTCGAGCTCCGGCATTTCATGGAAAGGTCAGCCAGGCGTTTGTCAAAAGAATTTTGTACTATGCATTCTCACATAATGTCCAACAACTGAATTTTACTTGCTTGCATGAACAGTTGTTTGGAATTGTTTGAGAATAGATTTTCTGATCGAAAAATCCATAACTGAACAATGGTCTAGTTGTCTTAATTGATTAAAAAAATTAATTCACCATCAACTTTCCTGTGTGATAGAAACAACGTTAATCTTCGTTATCCTTTGCTTCCCGCGATAAGTTTCGAGAGATTATTCCCCTTCATCGAGATGATCGTTGTACTCTGTAACGATCAGGAATATTACAAAATAACTATTCAGTTATGGATCTTTGTACGAAATCATATCCCGACAAATAAAACCCATATAAAAACTGTCGAACATCATTCAAAATTTCAATCTTCCCGCTAAGCTCTGCGCTACCAACATTGGAGTGTTTTTGTTATCGGAATCTTGTACGAAATCATCTCATTCCATGTTCTCCATATCCATACCTTGTTTCAAGTATCTTGCAAAAGACATTTGGTCCTCAAGACTTCTAGGAGTCAGCAAAGGTTGACTTCTTTGAGCATTAACCAGATTTTGAATCTGATTTTAAGCTAATCAAACTCATATCTCAAGCCCGTGCTCGTTGGTGGTTTCCAAAAGACATATCCGATCAATTAAACAAACCGAAACGCATCAAACAGAGTCCGAAAGTCCAGAATCAGAGGTCAGTAGGTCCGAAACGTGCTCGTTGACATGTTTTCCATACATATTCTCACCTATCTTACACTCAAAGTCATGATTTTATCTCGGCATTGTCATGATTTATCTCCTTTTGTTGATAATTGCAGGATCAAAGGTCAGGAGGTGAAAAGAAGAGAAAAACGGCATAAAACAGCACTAACAGATGAAGAATTGAAGACTTTGAAGCTCTGCCAGCTGCAGCACGGCCCGTGCAAGGTCGTGCAAACTGTCCCGGGTCAACAAGTCAACATTTCCAAGCCAACAAAGGCCAAAAGTCAGCTTTCCAGGCACAGCACGGGCATGCCACATCATTGTGCATGGCCGTGCTCTTTGAAACGTGTTCTCCAAGGCTTGCAACCAACCAAACTGACAAGAGGATTATCTTGTACCAGGTAGCACGGGCGTGCCCACAACCCATGGCACGGGCGTGCAATGCCTTCAGGGGGACAATTCTGCGCGAAAGGACTCAGCAACAATACCTGCTGTCGAGCATCGGCGTACCACACCCCTAAGCACGGACGTGCTTGGTCTGATTTGCCTATAAATAGAGGACTCCATTGTACATTTTGGGTATCCCTTCCCACTTCGAAAACCAACACTTTTCCACGAAGTTTCTACCCTCTTTGAGGATTGTAGGTGTCCTTTGGAGCCTGGGATCACACCATAAACACCACATTCAAGAGAGAAACAACCTAAAATCACCAAAACACTAGAAATCTTCAAACAATCCTTCACCTTGTCTTGTACACAAACCCAATTTTGTGAGCTTGTTGTATCAACCATGCTAGGATAGATTTCTGTTGTGTTGCTAGGGTGATGATGGAAACTTGGTATGAATTAGATAGTTTATCTTTCATTTAAAAGTGGTGTTGTGTTCTTAATAATTCTTTCTATTCTAAACTTTGTTTAATGATTTAATTAATAAATCACTTAGTCTTTGGTCTTGTAGGTGTCTTGATAGGAAGTGGGTGGACTCATGACCTGTACCCATGGTGGTGTAACAACCCATGCACTTGTGAGATAACCTAATCCCGCGAGTAGTGATTAGCCCATTTGTGGGAAGAAATACACACACTTAGTGGCTTAATCCTCTACTATCAAGATCTCATTTAGGGTCGGTACGGTCTTTATACCCGGTCCTGGTGATAAGCCAAGACTTGATTGTGCGACTTGGCTTCATTGTCCACGTGAAAGCTTTGGCGCAAGTCAAGGATTGGTGAACCCTTGTTGCAAGAAATCGGTCTTTATTTTCTTTCATTACTATATTGCCACAATATTAGTAATAGACCACTCACTTTTTGATAAATTAATTAAATCAAGTATAGGATGCACGTGTTCTGGTTAGTCACGACTCCTCTATGATATTAAGTGGTAATTTGTTCGGTCATGCTCCGGCCACTGACAAGTTATTCATAAAAGTTTAAAATAGTTAGATGTCTATAATCGCAACACTGGGGAGTAGGTAATTCGGGGTTGGGTCGACACAGTGTCGAGTCACTTTCTTTTCATTGTTGAGAGGTGAGCTACCCGGTTTGGGAAACCCTCATATAAACCTTAAGTACACAAGTCGTTTATACATTTATGCGAAAACAATCACCTCTAGAGAATGTGTTAATGCAAGTCAAAGTTAAGAACAAGTGCGCAACTTAAACACACCACTATAATAAAAGTCTACTATTTATTCATAGGTTTGGGAAACCCTCATATAAACCTTAAGTACACAAGTCGTTTATATACAGTTATGCGAAAACAATCACCTCTAGAGAATGTGTTAATGCAAGTCAAAGTTAAGAACAAGTGCGCAACCTAAACACACCACTATAATAAAAGTCTACTATTTATTCATACCAGGCTCCATCTGATCCCGAAGCAACACCTGTATTTTGTTATTGATTCTCTCACAGTTTACATCTCTCTTCTACTTTTCTTCTTTTAATTTAAAAAACTCTTTTAGTAATTTTTAGGAAGCTGAGTAGTAAAAATCGTGTCATTGGATTCGATACTCGGTACTTGCATATTTCTATACTACTCACGATAGGTACACTTGCCTGTTGTGTGGGTATAGAACGTTGAGTAACTATCGTTTTAGTTTATAAATTTAAAACTTTGAATCCTACCCACTATTTCCAACTTAATTTCCTTTTCATCAAATCTTTTGGCACCTCCTCTGGGTCTTGGCCGTTTTAAAGAAAAGAAGTTTAAGTTCTGCTAAAACCCCTTGACATCAAGTTTTTGGCGCAAGTGCCGAGGACACGACTATTTTAGGAAAAGGTTTTCTTAAAAACTATTTTTATTTTTCTTAGTGTTTTCATTAAAAAATTTCTCAAAGGTTCTCGAGTAGTGTATGAACTTGCGTTCGTCGCCGAATCTCATACATCCTCTTGAAGAACCCGAAAAGATATTTTAGAGCTAGAAGAAAAGAACAAAAATTCAAAATGGCACAAGTTTATAAAACCATCTCCGACTTTGCTAGACCTTCCATCAATGCTTTGGCCCTAGCATTGCTAGACCCCGCCCGTTGATGCCAGACCATTTCGAAATTATGTCCCATGTCATCCACATGATACAACAAAACTACACTTTTCATGGTATACCCGATGAAGATCCCCATGCTCATATCGCATATTTCATCGAAATTTGTGATACTTTTAAGTTGCATAACATCACTCCAGATGCTATTCGACTTTGCATGTTTCCTTTTTCACTAAAGGACCGTGCCAAAGCATGGCTAAACTCGCAACCCCGCAGGCTCCATTATCACCTGGGCCAACCTTGCCCAAAAGTTTTCTCTCAAAATACTTTCCCCCACCCAGCCAAAACCGCAAAGCTAAGAAATGACATCACCACCTTTTTCCATGAAGAAGGAGAGTCACTCTACGAGGATTGGGAGAGTTCAAGGATATGCTGAGTGTCACACCCCAACCGATGGCAGAATACATCAAGGCGCGACTTGTGATAGATTGTTCAAAGACTTCTTGACACTAGAATTGTGACAAATAATTTAAAGATAAATTTCATTCATTGCATAAATAAGTCTAAAATGGGAAATACAAATTCTCTCAAATAAAAAGAAAAACAACATCAAGAATAACAACAATGACCCATAAAGGGGGCGGTGTGCTACTCCTATAGCGCTATACATGTTAAGAGTGGGCTAAAAATAGTTAATGAATTATGCTAGGGCATTTTGTATCTTAAAATTTTAGCATGACAATAGCATACAAGCATGTTTGATAGATTGAGCATGTGAAATATGAAAGCATTTAGTGTATTGCATAATGATACATGTTGAGTCCCAAAGTGATAAAAGAAAAGGGGACAAGTATGAAATCACCTTAGGGTGCGTTAATAAGATTCCCAAAGATGGTTCGTGGAAGAATAGGTCCTTAGCTCCGATTAACTAGAATTTAGAATGAAGGAGTCTTAGGTTCGAGTTTTAGATTTAGAGTCAAGAGAGTCAAGCAAGCCTTTTAGGCAAACCAAAGCACAAATTTGCCTTTAGGGCAATTCGGATGGTCATGAGTTTGAAGTTAAACCAAGCACAAAACTATCATAAGATAATTCGGATGGTATGAAGGTTAGAAATGTGAATCCATTAGAATATGTTCATGTTGTGACCTCTTCGCTTATGGAATAAGCGTGGGTCTTGGACAAGGGATTTCCCCTTTCTAATGTGGATTAATCCATATCACAAGAAGGGTCAAGAGAGTTGGTAAGGTAGGGTGTAACCACAAACCTTCCAAGAAGTAGTTATTAGAGTATAAGAATAAAAAGATTGAAAGTAACACTTATAATAATACATAATATAACTAGGACGTTTAAGTAGAGTATGGTGACTTGTTTGGATGAGCCTTGGCTCTCCTTTGTCAACCATAACCATAGCACAAATCCATCCAACATTGGATTGTTGGTGGACTTGGTTGGTATTCTCTACAACAAGGATCCTAGAACATAAAGAACAATGAAAAACTAAACACCTTTGAGGCCTCTTTTGAGACTCTATCCATGATATACTTCTGTGAAGAAGAAAGGGATAGGTCCTAGAGTTTTCTCCAAGGAGTTTTGGGTAGAAAAGAAGAAGAAAAACAAAAGGAAAGATAGAGGTTTAAGCTCAAGAACTTACTGTTGTGAATCAGGAAGTTCTTTGAGAAAACCTTGAGAATTTGAGAGTGTTTTGAGGGATATTTGGGATGAACAAAGGATTAAGAGTGGGGAGGAGGTGTATTTATAAGTGAGTTAAGGTGTTGGGTAATTTAGGGAGTAATTAGGGTGGTTAGGAATGAGTTAGGTGGTAGTTGTGGTGATTTACGAACTGATCAGCAGCTGATCTGGTTGCTGCTGTTTTTGAAGACACGCTGCGGTCCGCGGGCCAAAAGAGAAACCCGCCGTGCTCTTCGGCCGGTGGGTAAATGGCCCAACTTCGTTTTTTAATGGGCTAGGCCCAACAGACTTGATTTTTATCATCTTTTTGGGTTTAAAACTTATTGTTTAAGCCCATTTTGACATGTTTTTGAGTTGGGCTTTGATTTCCAAGTTGTATGAGTTCGTTTATGCTTCGGTTTAGCATTAGAATTCCATTTTTAAGCGTAAAGTATAATGTTAGAGTTTTATAGAATATGTAACATAGGTTATAAATAAATGCAATTGACAAAATTTTTCCATTGGTCATAAGCTCGGATTACAAAGGGGTAAAATGGAAAAACACAAGAATACAAGGACTAGAATTGAAAATATAAGAAGTACAAAGGTTATAGTCTCCCCTACTTTAGGAAATTTTGTCCCGAAATTTATTCAAGTGGCTTGACTGAAAAGACGTGGGTACTTTTTATTCATTTGCTCTTCATGTTCCCTAGTGAATTCGGGTCCATTCTTAACGAACTTTGACTAGAGGAATACGTTTTCCGCTTGAGTTGTTTGACTTTACGATCCGTAATTTCCACTGGTTTCTCGACGAAATGCATGGTCTCGTCGATTCGTATGTCGTCAAAAGGGATATGTATGTTCCCTTCTGCTAAGCATTTCTTCAAATTTGAAACATGAAAGGTGGGATGAACATTATTGATTCTTCGGGTAACTCGAGCTTGTAAGCTACTTTCCCAATTCGCTCAATGATCTTGAACGGTCCAACATAATGTGGAGCCAACTTTCCTTTCTTTCCAAACCTGACTACTCCTTTCCAAGAGATACATTGAGGAGTACTTAATCGCCAATATTGAATACAAGGGGTATTTGCCGCTTGTCAGCATAGCTTTTCTGACGGCTTCGAGCAGCTAAGACATTATCACGGATCTGGATGATTTTGTTGGTCGTTTCTTGGATGATTTCGGGACCAGTGATTTTTGCTTCACTAATCTCGTGCCACATATAGGAGAATGACACTTTCGGCCAAAGAGAGCTTCGAATGGAGCCATTTGGATGCTGGTATGGTAACTATTATTGTACGAGAACTCGATCAATGGTAGATGTGCATCCCAATTTCCACCGAATTGATTACACAAGATCTA
>JAUTDX010001543.1:0-77783 GCA_030844895.1 Ambrosia x helenae
CAGTCTCATCCTTACACAACGAGTCCTATATTGCGCTGGGTGAAGCCATGACTCAAACACGCCGTGTGCGTATTCACACGAATCTCCTTTCAAACAACTCCCTTTCGAACTCCGGACACGGAACACAGCTTAATATTAAACTTTCTAAGATCACGCCTACTGCGTTCTCGCCCGGATGAACAAATGGACACTCAGTCCAATCATGAGTATACGCTCGTGAACACGGCTTCACCTTAAACGTATACATCCTAAACTCATCAGAACCGTACACCCCATTATTAATATCCGGCATCGATACATCAACCGGGTACTCTTTCTGGCAGCAACAACATCTTTCTCATCAGCTTCCTCATCACTTCCATCTTCAATCGAAAGCCCTTTCAACAACATCTCCAAACCTCGTCGTATAGACGATTTAACACCACGAGCAATCAAATCAATCGCTTTGTTTCCTTTATTATCAGTCATGTTAATATCAGCTTTGCCTCAAGTAAAATCTTCACAGCTGCAACAGAAAGAGGAGATCCACCAGCCGCAGCACAGTGGAGTGCAGTAGCACCATCTGAATCAGAGATTCTGTTCAAATCATATTTCTTAGTGGTAATATTATACTTCAAAAACATTAATACTTCCATAAGTGGATGCAATCATGAGAGGCGTCCTTTCTTCCAACCCCATTCTTTCTCTCATCACCAATCCTTCTTCCGTACCAAAAACTGACTTCATCTATACTCACACCTTCTTTTTCCACCAAATGAACAAAACCAGTAACATCATCAGCAGCTGCTAGCTCGAGTAAACTCGAGCACTTGACAAACAACCCATGATACTTTTCTTGAAACTTTTGTTCATACCATAGTGGAGTTAAATTTGTCTTTTGTAACTTTACACATGAAACCCTGAAAAAAAAATCAAATCAAATACGTTATGTTAACAAAACTATAAAAGTACAAACATCAGGAAAAAAAAACCATGGAGAAGATAGTGAATAAGAATTAAGAAGTAGCTTGAATAAGTGAAAAGTGTATGGTACCTTAAGATGGTGGTTTAATATGATCTGATCTGATGGAATGAGAGAGGTGAAGGGTTATTATTTATATTAAACGTTGGGGAACACACACGCTATGGAAAGTAAGAAGAAGGTGCAGCTATTTTTCCTTGTTTCTTTGTTGCAAGTCAAAGTATTCAATAATGTGGAGAACGCTCTTTTAAAATGTAAATGAAATTTAAATGAAATGCAAATGAAATGTAAATTCAGATTCAATTCAAATGAAATTGTGATGTGGAGCATGGAAATATCTGACTGGATTACAACGGGTTTGTCAAGTGGAGTGTGAGCTTGAACCGGCTGGAAATCATGTCGGAATCTCACGCGCTTGTTTTATGCGTGGGGATTGTTTATGTGGCGCGTGGGGTATAGATTCAGTGAGTGGGATGCACGCGAGACGCGTTCTTGTTAGTCGTTACGATTTACTCGTTCTTTTTATCCCACATGTTTTAAATTATATTTTAAGTTGTATAGTTTTAAGTAGTGATACTAGTATACTTTTGTAGACTTTCTATTTAACTTTCTTGAAGTACGACTATTTTTCATGTGGAGAAAGTGTTCATAGGTTCGTTTCAACGTCATTTGGAACGTCCATTCAAAATGCAAACAAATATAGGATGAGCTCGAGACGGTATCGGTAAACGATCGATACCGATCTTGAAAACTTCAAAAACCCAATACCGATACCGAAAACATATGGTACGGTATCGGTTCGGTATCGGTACTAGGGGTGTGAATTTCTGACACGACCCGAACCTAACACGAAATTAGCGGGCTTAGGTTTAGTCTAAATGGGTTTGGGTCAGGTTCGGGTCAATCCGGGCGGGTTGGTGGGTTGACACGTTTAACATATTTATACTATATATTGTTTTTTTACAATATCTTTTATGTTACTCCCTCCGTCCCAATTTAAAATGTCCCATGTTTAAAAACACACTTTAAAAAATCTTTTGTTTGTATGTGGTAAAAATGACAATTATATCCTAAAAAGTGGTGATTGTGTTTTGTCTTTTATGGGCAAAACTGGAAATTACATTTCATTTTTGGAAATAGACATTTAATTTGGGACAAACAAAAATGAAATAAGGACATTTAAATTGGGGACGGAGGGAGTATAAATTAAATTGGTTAGGTATTTTATGCTACACTTATAACTTAAAACAGAAATTTGTATTAGATTTTATAAATAAAACATAAATGTTTTATATATGTTTTGTGTGTTTTTTGTAGTAAAATTTTAATTTTAATACATTAGTTTGCGAAAAAAATAAAACAATTAGGTTGAACGGGTCGGGTTCGGGTCAACCCAAGAATACTCAGGTCGGGTTCGGGTTCATATGTATGTCAAAATTTTCGGGTTCGGGTCGGGGTCGGGTTCGGGTTCATGTAAAATTTTCGGGTTCGGGTTGGGTTGAACCCACCAACCCGTGAACCCGACCCATTAAAACACCCCTAATCGGTACCGGTATGGTAACAGTATTTTACCTTAAAATACCGATATCATACAGATCCCGTACCGATACCGAAACCAAAAACCTCTAAATGTGAATACCGATACCGATACCAAACACCCTCGGTTCGGTACGAGATCGATTCGAGATCGGTATCGGTTCGATATTCGGTACAATATGCTCATCCCTACATATGAGTAAACTAGATGAATGAGTTTCTTTTTTTCTTTTTGTTAACTTTATTTTATTTTAAGTAAGAAGAGCACTAAGAATGTGACCATAAGGCAAAACCTCTTTGGGGAATAACTCAGCTTTAAATTTTGGGCAAGCTGAAAAATAATGAAAAAAGAAATTAGTTGTTAAAAAAAAAAGTTTTTTTTGAATAACTATTGATCATAATCAAATACACGTCTCGAATTCCTTGTTGAATATTGAGACTTTTTTAACATGAAGCTAATTCATTGTTTTACCAGACAAATAGCAAGGAACGCATAAGCCTTTTTGAACGTACTTAACCTTTTTGTTAGTTATTATTAATCGTATGTTCAAGTCTGCATGGGTCACACTTACAAGCAAATTTTAGCCTAGGATTTACATATTCAGGAGTTCCGATTCTAAATTTGGATTCAAAAATTCCATGGGTTTCTTGCAAGCAAATTTAGCTTTGATTTACAAATTCATAAATTTTCGTTTGGAATTAGGATTCAAAAAATTACGATTGCACCTACTTTATGTCCTAGACACAATAAGAGGTGTTTGGGATTTAGTTTCAAAACAACTTATTGACTTATTGGTTTTTTTAAGAATTGCATGGGTTTCTTGCAAACAAATTTTGACTTTTGACTTTTAAGGGTGAAAAAAGCTGTTTTTGAGAAGTTAAAAATCTTAGCTTTTTGACTTTTGGAAAAAAAAATTTACAAATCTACCACTCATCTTTGTTGTAAAACAAGGTCTCGGACGCCTACTACACCCTGAGTAATCGCTACAAGGTAGGTTGCCGAGGCCCGAGTACTCTGGCCTAGGCCGAGTACTCCCCTGGTACTATCCGACTCCGACTAGGCCGAGAACTCCCCGAGTACTCCCGACTCCGACTAGGGAGCGCCTAGTGACTTTTGCAACATTGCCACTCATACAACCAAATATTCACAATAAGTAAGCGAAACAGTTAAAAAAAACAATCTATTGACATTTTGACGTTTCTCATCCCAAAAGCTAAAACAAACACTTTTTTTAAAACTATTTTTCAAAAAGTCATAACCCAATAAGCACTTATGACTAAAAGCACTTTTGCATTTCTAAACTCAATCCCAAACATCCTCTAAGTAGTTACACCCATCTCACTTAGCAAACACCTAAAATAATAATAAAAAATAAATAAAACACTTACCATTTAATCATCTATGAACTATGAATATAATAATCTATGAACTATGAAGGCAATACTCCCAACTAATACAATATCCTACACCATGTTCCTTAATAATAAATAACTTGATTTGGAATATATATTTTAGTTCAGGGTTTAAAGGATTTAAATACTCTCAATTTTCATCAGTTTGCAGGCAATACTCCCAACTAATGCAATATCCTACACCATTCCCAACTTTTCAGCTTATTTCCTCTAACGCTCCTAAACTAACCAAGTCGTAAGCCGGTAATCTAGTTAGATTCTTTTGCTGATGTGGCATTTTTTAGTGACGTGGCATGCTTATGTGTAAGGGGGGACGGGCACAACAAGAAATGGTCACGGGTACCCCACTACCAACACAATAACACCGCCGCCGATGGTGCTGGGTAGTGGATCCGTGGACCGTTTGCTGGTTTGTATCTAACGGACCGTGACCAGGGTTTTGTGTATATGGGGGTTTTGTTTTTTATGGGTTGGGTGGTTCAGGGTAGCCTCCAAAACTGTGTTTTCAGTGAAGTGATGTGGCAGTGCAAGATTTGTTGAAGTCAATGAAGTGAAAAAATATGTTGGTAGTGCTCCGCCCCCTACTAAAAATTAAGTTTTATTTTTTAGAAAAATATGCGTTAAATATTTTTAATCTGATTCAAAAATAAATAAAAAATAAAAGATTTGCTTTTATAAAAACCCACCACCACCATCCTCTTTCTCTCAAACACCACCATCACCTATTTTAACATCTTTCTTTCTCTTAAAACACCACCATCATCTATACCAACCGTCGCCATCACCACCTACAACCACAATTACTTTCATCTCTAACCCCTCACCAGACCACCACATCCTCCATCCATTGCCACCACTATTAAGCTAGACTGCCACCATCAACCTCATTCGAAACCCTAGCTAAAACCCACCATGTCATACTCTCAAATTTCATGTGCGGGGTTTTACCGCGAGGCGCGTGACACACCAAGATCCAAGTCAACGGTCACATAAACGACAACTAAATGTAAAAGATAGGTAAACCATTCATTAAGTTTTAAAAGTGTAAACAACTACAACATAAGCATAAACATCTTTAGAACCCAAAACAGTAATTGACATGAGTCTGATAACGTTTAAAACATGCAAGTGAAACCTAGACGTCTTGCGACTCCGTGCGCCTATCAACTGTTGCTACCTTAGCGACTTGAGAAAACATGCTAAAAATGTCAACATATAATGCTTTTGAGTTCACAGGTTTTATTAAAGCGTTTCCATAAGTTTTGAAAGATCAATCACGTTACTACTATGTTATGCGAGCGTTAGCTAGACGTTAAGTATGTTATTACTACGATTGGAAACCATTACTGACGCGAAGTAATATGAACTTCCCGAATGAACTACCGTCATCCACAGCACAAAGGTCGAGACAATATGGACCCGTCCGACCTCCAGACGACCCGAGTGGGGCAGGTCACGCCCAATAGATCTATCCACATTTCCCCCGTTATGCATCCCCGCATATTCATGGTTTCCCCGGGACTTAGGATGAGTCGTATAGTAAACAAATGTAACCATAGTATAACATGATATTTATGAATCCAAAGTAAGTAGCATGTTTCTCCCCCGAAAGTAAAAACAAGTAAAAGTGGGCCGTAAAACTCACCTTAGGTTGCGTCTTCTAAAAATAAAAATAATTGACATGCACTGATAGTCCCAACTACCGGCGGACCTATCATATTGTTTGTATAAGTGTTTTGATTAATAACCCATAGGTTAACTAGTCCCCCATTGTCCAGATCAAGACCACGTACGTTTGAAAATGTGTTTTGAACGTTGACCCGACACACCAGACAGACCCGACATCCCGTTGGTGACCCGTTACACTAGTTGATTAAGTAGATTTAGTTTGAATACAAGAATTACACATAAAACACTTAGTTTGCATCAAATTTCTATTTCTGCAATCGAAAGGTCGAATAAAAGTTTGTAAATTTGGTTCGTGCTAATCAGTTGGGTTGAATGGGCTTTCAGGGATTTGGTGCGACCCTTTTGATGGGTCGAATGGGTTTTTGATTCGACCCAACTGCTGCAGAACCCATTAAACGGACAAATCTCATCAAAACAATTCGAAAACATCACGAAAAGTCACAAATCATAGCAGTTGACTTTGTCTACCCTAACCACATGCAATCATACCCCTTTTACATACAAATCCGCCCGTTTCACATCGCAATCACAATCTTTCCAAAAATAGCAAATTATGGAAATGTCACATCAATCGCATGAAAACTTTACCTAAAATGGAAACTATCAATTTATCAATATGTACAGATTATTAAGCACATATTAACATGTATAAGTGAATCCCCAATCATATCATCATCAATATCAATAAGAACAAACCCTAGGTCTAGCATAAAATCCCCAATATGGGTGAAAATCCATCAAACATCAATTAAACCTCATAACATCCATAAATCATTATCCAAAACAACCCTAAATTATCAATATAATGTCCATTCATCATTTCATGTCATATAACACATAAACAAATCATTTAACACCATTAACATTGGGGTTTTTATAAGAAAACTCATCATTCATGAATAGATTTAGTTTAGAAAGGTGTTGGAAAGGTTTTTATCCATGAAAACTTATTTAAATCAGATCTGCACACTTAGGGTTCGATAAAAACATATGAAACTTGAATACAAGGGTTTAGATGGCGAATACACCTTGAATCTTCACTTGTTTTGGTTATAGAACGTGTTTTAGCTTTAAGATCTGAAAAAACAAGGGCACAAACTCCTTTCTACAAGTTTGGGGTTGAGAGAGAGCACTTGGAGGCGAGTTAGGGTTGTGAAATGATGAAAATGTGGCAAAGGGTTGTATTTATACCAAGTATTGGTTCGACCTATCTTGAGGTCGAATCAAATTTTCATGAGGTCGAATCAAGTTCAAAATTCTGGTTCGGCCTCCTTTAAGGTCGAACAAACCCATACATTCATGGTTGATCCTTTGACTCACAATTTTGTCATTTTAACACATGTTAATACCTTCTAACACATGAATATGCATTTCTAACATACGTTAATCATATTAATCATCTAAACACGTATTCACAAGCTGTACATCATATATAGAACATTCAATACTTGATACTTAATCCAACTATGTAATTTCACCAACAACGGGACTCAAGACTCGTGTGTGCGTATGTTTCCCCCCAATGATTCTCCGAATCATTGAACCCTGGACAATACGTAAGTGTAAATCAACTCCTGATGATTCCCCGAATCATCGAACCGACTCAACTAACCCAGTTAAGTGCGTTAAGTAAATGTTTTTGCTAAGGTAGACTTATATGTTTGTAAAGTATTAACCTGAGTTTGCCTGGTGTCACACACCAGTCACCAGCCATTATCAGTACCAACCACATTACCGTCGCTCCATCCAAAACCCAATTCCATCGCACCTCTCTAAACACAAATAAATCTCCACCACCACTACCTTCATCATAGATCTTTGTATGTGGAGGCCGAATCTGGTGAGAGAGGGAGGGGGAGTCATCTGTGGTGTAGAAGCGTAGAGAGATTGTTGAGAGAGTCACATGTGGTGGTGATAGGAAGATGGACTTATGGTCAAATAATGGTGGTCGGATAGTTGTGGTGAGAAAAAGAGAGAGAGGGGGAGAGAGAGAGAGAGAGATAGAGAGGGTCTTGTGTGTTGGTGAGATGGTGGTGGTGGCCGAATAGTGGTGGTGTGGTAAGATGGTGGTCTGTTAGTGGTTGACAAAGAGAAAGAACGAGTTGAGAGGGAGAGAGTGTTAGATAGATAAAGAGCATGTGAGTTAGAGAGAGAGAGAGAGAGAGAAAGGGCAGTTTTTAAATATATATAGTTATGTTTTTGTTTATTAAAAGAATGCTATCTCATTAATATTTTAACACATCTGCATGCCATGTTACTAAAAAAGGTTGGTCACGTCAGCAAACAAAATAACTCGGTTAAATCTCAGTTATTTTGAGAGTGTTAGAGGAAAATACACTGAAATTTGGGAGTGTGTGGGATATTTCATTAGTTGGTTGTTTGCTGGCGACATGATCAAAGTTGGCAGTATTTATATCCGTTAAACCTTTAGTTTATAATAATTGTTATATAAATAAACATTATATAATAATTATAATAGTAAAAAAAATGTGTGTGGACATCTCAATGAGTAGCTTTTAACAAACTAACATATACCCCCGATACCTAATGGGTAATTGCTTGAAGATACCTGATGGTCTTGAGCCGAATATAAAATACGATTTTATAACCGGGTTTGTGTTTGAGATTATCAATACCCGATCCATTGTCAATACTCTTTAAGAAGGATCATAGCTAAAGAACAATTAATAAATATAAACTATATACAATGAATTTGAGGTAAAAGAAATACTTAAGTCATTACAATTACACAATTTACACACTTACACAATTTACACAATACATTTAAAGTTGAGTGCCAATGATCTCCAACCCAGCTGGTTTAAGGTAGGGTGGGTTTTCCCTCATGGGTTTCCATTCTGAGGGTAGGTCACAGGTTCGATCCATGCACACCACAAAAAAATTCTCCGTGACGGTTTGAGCTTAGGCAAGGAGGACACGGTGTGTGGGTAGGGATTCGAACTTGGGACCGCTAGGTTAGGGTTGTACAAGGATTTCCATTGAACTAAGCCTTTCAAAAAAAAATTAAAGTTGACTGTAGGGGTGTTCAACGAATCGAATAACGAATTTTCGAATTATTCGAATCGAATTTTCAATATTTTTACCTGAATTCGTATTCGCTTAAAATTCAATTTGTTCGATTCGTAATTGATTCGAATAAGAAACCCGAATTCGAATCGAATTCGAATAAATTCGATTTAGTTCAATATACCATAAAGAATAAATTGTTTTACTTTTAGTTTTAAAACTAATACAAATTCGTTATTTTTAACATATAAAATACTAATCTACAAAATTGATGAACAACAACATGTCAAATACAGGAATAGTAAAAACAGTAGAGAATATAGTTTGTTAGAGTTTTTATGATGTACAAAGTAAATATATAAAATTTGGTTATGGTAAAAGTTGAACAGACTATGTGTTTTTAGAGTTCGACCACAATTTAGAAGTTCCTTTTTTCAATGTGTATATAATAATGTGTATGTGTGTATATACATTTAAAAAAATATACATTTACAATTTTTATTCAAATTTCGAATTGAATCGAATTTAAAATCCTAAATTCGTATTCGATTTACTAGACTCGAATTCAAATTGAATCGAATTCGAATTCTTAATAATCGAATCAAATTCTTGGTAATCTAATCGAACTAAGTCGAATTTCGAATTTTTCAAATCAGAATCGAATTCTGAGCACCCCTAGTTGAGTGAATTGAATATCATGTGAATGTTAAAATGCGCCGCGTATGATTAGACAAATTCGTAATTTGGGTTTTCCAATAGGGTATTTTGGTAATGACCCTTTTACGCCATCAAAGGCCTTCTCTTAAATTCATTTTACACTACAGAGAGATCCAGGTAGGGCAAGGGAAGGGAAGACTGCCGCCATCAGCCCACATAGACACCGACGGCATCGTCACGCCACCACCATCATAGCGGTGACGTCTCTCTTTTATTTTTATTATAGAATTATTTAATTAAATAATACTAATCTATACTACATTATAAAGGAGGAGGCATGGACGAATATGTCCAAATTGTCCAAAGTTAAGATGGTATACCAAGAGTTTCCTTATGATTTTCTGAATTTTACCACTTTTCTCCCCTAAATGCCCATGGGGTAACTTTATTTCATTAAATTATCAAAAATTCACAATCAAGTTATCCTTCAATATTTTTGTATCTACATTGAATTATTACATCTTTCTATATGGTAACTTTATTTCATTAAAATATCAAAATTTCACAATCAAGTTCTCCTTCATTATTATTGTATTTACCTTTGTGATACACCCTTATTTATACTCAGCCCACTTGAAAAATGCTTAGTTAATAATTATTGTATGTACATGTCTTAGGATCAATTATATGTAAATTAATGAGAAGCACACGGAATTTGTAGGTTGCTATACAGAAGTCCGGTTTAGTTCACATCTTCTTTCACTACAATAAACTTGTTTTTACTCCTGACCCTATGATTTAAATATGTTAGTATGAGTTGTTTGTTCTAGCAGTTTAAACATGACTCCAAATAATGGCAAACAAAGCAAACAAAATGTTAGCGATGTTGATGCTTTTGATTCTCTCATCATCTATAAGGTCCCTCAATTTTTAGGTAGTTAAACAAAAACTAACATATTTTTTTTATCCTTATGATAGTGTAAGGCTAAAACAGTGAAACCTATCTACATGTTTTGAGTTTTGAATGTTATATATTTTTTAATTTGATTTATTGACATTGTTATATTTAGAGGTTACATTTATAAGTAGTATTTTACGGTTTTACCCAAATGGGTTCAAAAGGTAATAACTTGCTCATATTCCTCATAATATATACATATTTTTACTCAAATGTATATTTTTAATACTTCAAAAAGAAATATTATTTATGGCAATATTAATCTAACTCCTTTAACAATGCATTTGAAGTACACTTCGGTGATCTTGTTTTTGCATTAGCAATATTGCGAGTAAAGAAGGACATGCTATCTGCTCGAAAGGTGAAAAGAGACTCAGTTAAAATACATGTAAAAATACTTGTGTTTGATGCATATCATGTTTCTACCGCATATTGTCAACTCTGCCGTAACGCACATGTTACCAACTAGTATTATAATAAAAGTTTGGGAATGATCAATTTTGGGTAATTGAGATAGAGCTCCACCAAAAGTGTCACCCACCCAAAGGCGTCCAAAGATGGTTCCAAACTTTCCACTATTAAAAAGAACATATCCGAAAGCAAAATGGAAGGTGTATCATATTTGTAAACCACGTTCGTAATTTCATATTCATAAATACAAAAACAATAATATGTTGGATAAAGTTTTATTGATTACAAGAAACCGAAACAATATATTACAATCATAGTGGGTTCACAATTCACAAAGTAAAGACATTGGTCGACGCACTAAGATATATATATATTGAGGTTCTTCACACTGTTATGGTGGTCTTTTCTGAAAACTTAGTTAGCTAACTCTTAAGTGAATACATGCATATTATACTTTAGTCCCCAAACAAAACCTTTGCGTTAATGTCGTTTAAAAGCTTAAACACCAAAAATCAATTGAATCGGCATACAATGATATTAGTACACCACCATGAATAGCCATTTTCGATATATGAGCAACGTGTAGGAAAGAAAAGGCCGACGATTGACCCTACGTATGCTATGTTGCCCCACGGCTAATGATGGACAAAAACTTACAAAGTGTTTTTAAAATCACCCCTTCCAATCTTGTATAGCGGATCTAGAAGAAAAGTTGAGGGGTAGCGCGTGTTAAAAAAATTCTTGTTCAGGGTAGTAAATACATAAAACAAAAAATAAAAAAAAATACACTGATGTACTCCGTTAAAAAAGTTGTAGCGGGTGCTACCCTTCAACATAAGCTACATCCGCCATTAGTAGCATACATCAAACATTATACAAGTAACAACACGTGAACATATGATGGTGTATAAACAAACTATGCCCATTTAATCACTAACATATGCACATTATCATGTTTAATTTTACGCAAATTAATAAAAGCGCTACTCTTCCCTTTTTGCATATTCAACATCTTAATGCACCAATAACCTCCACATCAATGCTTATATCTCCCTTGTACTTTCTAAGAAAAATTCAAACTTCTCTTGAGATTCTTTTATCTCGTAATGAGATTATTAGATCCTATATAGTTCACTATTGATCTTGGTGCAAACCATAAAGTGCTTTGTTAAGTTTATAGACCTTATCCTGATGGATAGGATCTTCAAAGCCTGGTGGTTGACCAATGTATACCTTTTCCTTGACCACACCGTACAGAAAGGCGCTCTTTACATCCATCTGATACACCTTGAACTTCTTGTATGAAGCATACCCTAGAAACATACGAATTGCTTCTATACGCGCAACCGGTGCATAGACTTCATTGTAATCTATTCCTTCTGTTTGACTAAATCCCTGAACGACTAATCAAGCTTTATTTCTGACAATAATGCCTCGATCATCCTTTTTGCACTTGAAAACTGACTTCGTGCCAATTTTCTTCCGTTCTGGTGGTAAATCTGTTAGCGTCCAGACTCCAAGTTTCTGAAACTGTAATAATTCCTCTTGCATTGCTTCAACCCACGAATCGTCTTGTAAAGCATCCTTGTATGTCCGCGGCTCCACCTGCGAAACATAACAAGCAAAAGACCAGTCATTTTGACAACCTGATTTCTGTATTTTAGCATACAGGGCTAGGGCTCCAATGTTATCATGTGAAGTTGCACGTCTGAGTTGTCCTCTTGTCATGACACTGCTGCCGGGATCACCAATAACTTGCTCAAGCAGATGAATCTGATGAATCCAAGATTCCGGATGATCAGGAACTTGAATTCCCGTTTGAGTAGTCAAATTCTCTGCCATATCCAGATCATTACCCGTATTTTACGAAGAAGTAACATCTGGATTTGGGTTCACTGGTGGTGTCTCCGTAGCATGATCTAAGATAGTTTCACTGAAAACTTCATCGTCGTTTTCTGATTCGGATGAATCAAGAGTAGTAGAAGCTTCTTGGAAAATCTCTTCTTCATTTGCAGGACCATTGGTATCATTAGTAGCTGCTGTAGGAGTTACGGTGATCGGACGCACCAACAGTGAAGTCACTGCGTTCTCACACTCGTAATATAAACGTAATACAACCTCTTCAACCAAGCTATCTAGATTGAATGACTCAAAGAAATCTTTATAGTCAAACATCCAATCAGGGCCACTTCCTTGAACATTTTGAGTGTAGCGTTGAACTTCCACATTCGTCCATTCTTCAACTTGTCGAGTTCTTTTGTTAAATACGCGTTTAAGTGGTGTCGCGGACCCAACAAAATAGCCCTCTTCTGCTTTCGATCCAAACTTCTCTGTAGAATTTAACATTGTACAACGTGCCCCAAAAGGTTCTAGATACTCTATGTTAGGCTTTCGTCTATTAAGCAGTTCGTAAGAAGTCTTTCCAAACTTCTTCACTGTTAATACACGATTCAGTGTGTAATAAGCTGCGTAAATTGCTTCATTCCAAAACATCACTGGAAGATTCGAGTCTGCAAGCATTGTCCTAGCCGTTTCTATTAGAGTCCTGTTTTTGCGTTCTACAACACCGTTCTGCTGAGGAGTGTATGGTGCACTATACTCGTGATGAATTCCTTTGTCTTCACAGAGTGCATCCATCTGAGAATTTTTGAACTCCGTCCCGTTGTCACTACGAATTCGTTTGATCTTTAAGCCGTAGATGTTTTCCAATTGGGTGAACAGAACCTTCAGATTATTAAATGTCTCATTTTTTGTGTTGCATGCACATCACCCACGAGAATCTTGAGTAGTCGTCTGTAACCACAAGATAGTAAAGCTCTCCATAATGACTCTTACGTTTGACAGGTCCGAAAAGATCCATATGCAAACGTTCAAGTGACAATTCTACAGAGTTTACTTTCTTTGGTTTGTGGGACTGTTTGTGAGGTTTGCCTTTCTTACAACTCACACATTTGTCGTTCAAATGAAAATGCTTCACATTAACCCCTTCTACTAGCCCGTTCTTCACCAAATGATTCATCTTCCTTAGGTGAATGTGCCCCATCCTTCTGTGCCACATAATAGTTTTTTTTTTTCTGTAGCTTTGGATAGAAAACACGTGACTTGCCCCTGGGTTGTAGTTGCCTTGCTCATATCAAGAATGTACAGATTGTTCACTCTTGAAGCTTTTAACATGATCCACTCTTTTGGAATCACGAAAACGGGTTTAAGAATGTAGCAAGATTTATCATCAAAGTGAACAGAAAACTGTTTGTCACAAATTTGACTGACACTCAACAGATTATAATCAATTTGCTTCACATAAGATATCCTCTCGAAACTCACGATTCCATTACTAACACTTCCTTCCATCGTTATGTAACCTCATTTGTTTCCCGCAAACGCCACATATCCACCATTAATATTCTTGATATCAAATAGTAACGTCAAATCTCCAGTCATGTGCCCAGAAGCTCCGCTTTCAACAATCCAAAGACTGCTAACATCACAAACAAAGTTAGTTTTTAACAGGGACCCAAGCCTGTTTGGTCTTGGGTCTTTGAATGTTAGACTTCAAAGAATCACTCTCACAAACACTTGGTTTTGAATCAACCTTTTTCTGAACATTCTAAACTTTCTCATTTTGAGTTTTGACATTGGCAGTTGACGTAGAAGCTCCTGGAGAACCCGTTGGAGTCCAAGATTGTTCAGAACGTTTAAGAATTCTAATCTATGATTTTTGAGTCTCAGTAGGTTTCTTTATGTCGTTCGTAAATGAAACTTTCTTGGTTACCTTATCTGATTTAACAGACACAGGTCCAACCGATGATTTCACAACCGGTTTTGGAAAAACCTTTTGTTTATCATTAGTCGTGTTCACCATTGGTTTCTCCAGTTTCTTCTCCATGGCAATTTGGTTTATGTTATCATAGACAATCGGTATGTTTTCCCTTTTGTTATAAAACTGATTTTGATTATAAAATTGTTGTCTTTATGGGAAAAAACTGTTGTTGTCTTTGAGACCTAAATTGTTGCCTTTGAGGTACAAATTGTTGCCTCTGAGGAACAAATTGTCTTTGTGAACCATGTTGTCTACGACCATCAACCGAATTTCTAAAATTCTGCCTCTGCTCAACTTCGTGCCTCTTATGTCTCACATACGCTCTCCCCACATTTGAAACATGCACAGTATTCTTCAAAGACATTATTTGAATTTGGTTTTGCGAATGAATTGACCGGGTATTGATCATCAACACACTTACATCTTAAACTCATTGGAGCTGGTTCCTTTGAGTAAGCCGGTTCAATAAATTCGTTAACCTTTTCTTTTGGCTTAATGAATTCAGTGACATGAACCTTTGGTTGTTGTTTAGAATTATCACCATACAGTTTCCGAATTAACTCGGGAGGAATATCATTTGTCCTTTCATGTTTAGGAAACCAAATGGTACTCTCCTGCCAGATCTTGTCAATTTTTGAATAGTTGGCAAACTGTATAGGATATTCTTCATCAGAGATTATCATATCGGATCCTTCCATCCGATAGAAAACCTTGACTGGTTTGTCAACTGATTCATTTTTCACATTTTTATTAACTGATTGATTCATTTTGTTCTCAGATTTCTGAAAATGAGGAACCTGAGAAGTTTCATTTGTTCTAATGTGATTTTCCAATGGAATCTCAACATCTTTCTTAGGTTTCTCATTTTCAGTATCTGAATCATCAGTTACTGCGACCACTCCCTCATCATTCAATCCAAGTATCGGTCTCACATCGGAATTAGGATCACCAACACTTGAGGTGTTGGATTCATTGTCCGATGAGGAATTCGATTTTACTGAACTCTCCGGTGTTACTGAATTCAAGTTGTGATTTTCAAATAACACTGGAGAAGGAACAGATTTGTAATTTGCACTATTGGATTGTGATGGTTCTTCAATAATGTGGTCCACAACATAAGCCACATGTTTATAACTTTATAACTTTTTATTGACTTTTTCAGCAAAACACTTGATAGTAGCCATTTCCAATTTTGTTTCCTCAAGCTCATTAATGTAATTGTTAATGGCAATTTGTTTTAAAGAAAGAGTTTTCTTTAATTCTGAAATGTCCTTTTTATACCCTTCAAGTGTTTTATTGAAATCATGTGCATCCTTACCATAAGATTGAATGTAGATTCTAGCACTCTCAAGTTGAACCTTGAGTTGCTTGTTCTCTTCAGTGAATCAATCACAAGTACCACAATATTTATCACTACGCATGTCAGTAGTAGAGTCAGAACTTACTGATTTAGGCGGATCTATCATGGCCATCAATGCAAAGTGAGCCTCCTTCCCAGCAAAGAACTTAGAATAATTGATCTTCGTGAAGGCATCATCCACTATGCACGATTTCTTGGTCATCAGGAAGTCTGCTTCGGCTAGCAATTGATCAATTTCATCATCTAAAGAATTAACACTCGCTTCCGAATCAGCTTCACTCTCTGAGTCGGAATAGACAGATTCTGGTTCATCAGAAATGTCAGCAACGGAGTCAATAATAGTCCCCGAAATCTTCTCAGCACTTGTGTCTTCAACCTTCTCAGCAACAGAAACTTGAACTTCATCAACAATCTCCTTGATCACAACTTCAGACACTTTCTCAGATTCCAAAACATCTTCATCTATCAGTGACTCCTCTAAAACCATCTCATTAGCAAGACATGCTACATTCCCATTTGTGATTTCCTCAACTCCCAATTGCATAACAGTCCAATCATAACCCTCATCCTTCTGACTCACCAAGTCCTGATTCTGGTTCTCATTTTGAGGTTGGCTGTTTGATGTAGAAATAGGAATAATGGTTTCGGTTGGGTTAGATGTAGTTTGAGTTTGGTTGGTTGTAGATGTTTGTCTAGAAGAGGTATTTTGAGAGGTGTTTTGTTGGTTTTGGTAATTTTTTGTTGTGGATAGTTGTTGTTGTTTTGGCTTTGATAGGTAACCTGGTTTTGTGGTTGTCGGTTCTGATAGTTGGAATTAAATGGGTTTTTGTTACCTTGCTGCATCGGTTGAGTACACTCTTTCTTGAAATGACCTCGAGTACCACATTTGAAACAAGTTACCTTAGCTTTGTTAAAGCCATAGGTAGTATTTTGTGAGGTAGCAAGATCAGTTCTGCCTGTTTTCTCGATAAACTCAGTAGCTCTTCTCATCACGTTTGCAAAAGCCCATTGAATATCAATCAGTTCCATCTCTTCTTTATCTATTTGGGCATAATCTTCATTAGTCGGATTGTTGTTGCCTATCTGACTTGCCACTAATCCATTGTATGAAGCGACCATTGCTGAGACTAAAGCAATGTGTTGTTGTGCCACTTCTACAGTTACATTGTTCATGTTGGAAGTTTCCAACACAATCGGACTTTGGCTTGAAGATGCTTGTTTCATTGGAGGATATTTTTGTTGTTGAGATGTGTTCCTGGATGATGTATAACAAGCAGCAGACATCTGTGGTTGAGTTGGTATGTAAGAGTTTGTTGTGTAGGAAGTTGGTATGTAGGTTGGTCCTGGTGCAAGATAATTGATTGGGTTTCTTGGTGGTTCAACAACATTGGAAACACAAGCTATATGAGGTGCAACATTCCCACCCACTGATGAACTAGACATAGAGGAAGATGATGAAGCATGATACAGCTCCGGGTTCTGTGGAAACTGTGGTCGTTTAGCTTTTCTCTTCTCCTCCTCCATCTCTTTGTTCTCCAACTTTTGTATAAACTCGTTAATGGTCCAATATGCATAAGCATCTTTTTCCTTCAAGAATTCAACATGTTGACTCCAATACGGAGGCAACGAGTCAGCAAACTTGTCCACCAATTCAGTCATTGGAATCTTTATTTCATAGTTTGACAATTCTGACAATAAATGACAGTATCTTGGAACAAGTTCTTTTAGAGTTTCATTCCCAACATAGTTGAAGTTCTCAAACTCTTTCTTCAACTCTTCCATTCTGAGTCTTCTGGTCTTCTCATTTCCATCATGCCTGTTCTTTAGAACATCTCAGAGTTGCTTTAATGTAGTACACGATCCGAATTGATGTAATAAGTCTGTAGTCAACGCCTGAGATAGTTGTGAAAAGGCTTTCTTCTCAACAGTAAACTTTTTCTTCTCGTCTTCTTTCAACTCTTCTAGTGGAATTTGGATATCTGTGTTTTCAAGGCATGGAGCAACGTATCCATTTACTATCATTTGCCAAGCTTCACTTCCTTCCAATCCCATACCCTCTAGATGAATCTTAAACTTCTTTTGCCACTGATAGTAATCTGACATGTCCAACAACTTAGGAGGACGATTCCCACTTCCCGATGATAAATCATTGATTAATGTGGTAATCGCATTTGTAGTCTGAGACTGCACCGCTGCTGCTGCAACTCCCCAAAAGTCATTTACTTGTTGTAATGGAGGTTGAGTAACAGGTGGTGGTGTTGAACTAGTCATGGCAATGTAGTTGATCGGTTGAGATGACTGTGTGTTCGTCTTCTGAGAAGCCACTGCCCACAGATTCATCGGAATGTGCTGTTGTTGTGTTATTGTAGGTCTAGGTGTCATAGGAAATCCCCAAATGTTGTCCATGACTCTCGAAATGTAAACACTTTAAAAAATTTCCAAAAACAGAAACAGGTTCGACGTTTGAACTCAAAACGTGGGTTCGAATGTAGAAATTTTCCTGGTTCGACCCCTGTAACAGACTCGAAGGAGAAAAGTAACACTCTAGACTTGATTCGACCCTGACAAAAACACTCCTTCAACCTCCTGTATGGTCGAAAGAAACAAACTTGGTCGAATGAAAACACAACACACTTGAAAACTTTTGGTTCGACCTAAAATCCCTCTGGTTCGACCCAAAAACACTGATTCGACCTGAAAAACTCACACGTTCGACCTAACTCTCTCTGGTTCGACCCGACCCATTTGAAAAATGGTTATTCTTCAAAAATCAGTTATTTTGATCCAAAATTTTCAAAAGTTTATGGATTTTGATGATGTTAATCAGGTTTTGCTTCGGATTTGATGGAGATCAACTTTAATGAATGAAAATTTTGATTTTATCCGTGAAATCTAGTCCAAATCAATCAATCAATCTCAATTAATATTCAAAGTTCATGCAAAACAGAAAATTTTTAGGTGTTTTTGGATAAAAATCTGTTCGAAATCTATCAAATTGCAATTGTATGATCGAGATAAGCTCTGATACCACTTTGTAGAGGATCGATTTTATAGAGAACGACTAGATGATCATACAAATGGAACAATCCAGGTGCGGAAACCCTAGATAGTATGCAATATGATAAATATCAAATTAGAACACAAGCAAATCCTTTTCAATAAACATTTCATTCATAAACATGTTGATTAAACCTTTTAGATAGTGTTTACAATGAAATAAACCAGTTACAGAACTTTCCAGAACTCAGAGAGAACACACACACAATACTCTATTCAAAATGACCAACTATTAACATCAAAATAAAACTTAAACTATTTATACTACTGCACATTCGACCCCCCGTTCAGGTCGAATGAGCACCTTCGACCTTCACTCCAGCTCGAACCAATCATATAGAACATTAAAGCTTCCTTCGACCTCATAAATTCTTCCTTCGACCATCCAAAAGGCTCCTTCGCCCCACGATCAACATAAAACTACCAAAAACACTAAATAGACAATCTAAAAGCAATAAGTCACATTCCATGCACTTACAGTTTCGCCCCAAAGTTCCTAGGAACTGATTTGAGAAGAAAAGGCAGTGATCGATTATTCCTTTATTAAAGTCCGATACTCTACGTTCGGCCACTCGTTAAAAAAGTTCCAACAAATGAAAATTCTATCAATACGGCTCAGTTGTCACCAACCACATAAGTAAATTTACGACCCTTAAGACTGTATTCATGAAGGTTCGAATCATCGATAAAACCGTTAAAATCCCTAGTCTTGGCATGGTTGAAAACCGAGTTCCTCCTCTCTTCTTCTCTACGAACGACATTAAAATCCCCGGCTACCATCCACATACCTTCTATATCTACCATCAACCTACCAATATCGGACCACAATGCTCTTTTATCTACACTACCTTGTGGAGCGTAAATATTTAGCATATTAAGTCTAAACCCACTACCCCTAATCGACCCTTCCACCAATAAGAAATATCTAGATTTTACCACCGAGTGCATCATAAACAACTTGTTATCCCAAAACAAAAGTAACCCCCCGACCTTCTAACCGATTCATCCCACTCAAACCCAATGTCTCCTGACCCCCAGAAACCTTCAACTTTAATACCAATTAAACTCGAATGTTGAGTCTCCTGGAGCATGAGAAATCCCACCTCGTGATGAGCCCTCAACTCCCTAACCCATTTTAATTTTTCCGGAACTCCCAAACCATGAATATTTAATGACATTAGATTCATTTATTCATACCTTGAAAACCTTCTTCGTTAACCATCTAAAGTAAAGGATCTTCGAAATGATCAATATTAGATGCCCCTAAAGCTTTACCCAATAGAACAATTGATTCCACCTCCTTTATAACAACATCTCAACCCCCCACATTTCCCATTGTATCCTCATCACAATTACTCCATGACCCTCCTTGTACCCCTAAAGAAAGTCGCTCACCATCACTGTTAGCTCGAACACTTCTATTTAGATCAGGAGTACAAAAGTTTTCCTATGAACTAGAGCAAACTCCATCATCAACAGAATGGGCGGCAGTCAGTTTAAAAGTCCCAATAAAATGATCGATAACAAACGGATCCCCATCATTCCTGGATCTTTTTTTGGGTCTTTCATAGGACTAAGGAGTTGCAGACTTGGATCTATTAACCATGCCTTTTTTACTATACTTTTTCTTATCTTTCTTCCCCACCATAAAAAACGACTTCTCCCCATCAGTACCATTCCTTCCAAAAAAAACGCATTAACATCAGAACCACTGGTACAAGTCGTTTCCACATGCCTCAAACCTTCCTCCACATGAGGCTTTGTTTCCAAGACCCGGCCCTCCTCCACCGTTCGCTCAGTATCCAATCCACCCCCTTCCTCAGTATGGTGATGTGATTTAGAAGAATCTGCTACCCCATCAATTAATTGGTCGTAAGACATGTACATACAATAATTATGAGAACACCCGAGTGAATCATCGTCTAAATCTACCACACATTCAGGTATCCATTCCCCAGTCTCCTCCTCAATCCAAACGACAATTCACGATCCTCTCCACTGCATGAAAACCTTATCATTTATCCCAGAATCCCTATTACATAGACAACCGATCATAGCGTATGAAAAATTGACGTCATCCACGGTCAGATTCGCCGATTAAGCCACTTTACCATACCTTGAACCAATGACCTTAAACACTTGATCCATCGTTAAATGTAGTGGCACCACATGAAGTTTCAACCAAGCAATTCTTTCATACTAAATTGACTGCCCATTCCAATTCACTAAAGAAGAAAACCAATTCTGCCATACCGATTCCCTCTGTTAATGACTATCAAAAATCAACAAAACATGCATTCCTGATGTATTTAATCTTCATCATATGTTGACCTCCTATCTTCATCAACTTCTTTAATGAAGTCAATGTATTAAAATCCATGACTCTGCCCACAGCTGCGAAATCATACCATTGCCCAAATGCTTAAAGATTGTCGTCCAACTTTAAAGTATAAGCCGCATCAGTCCGATCTTCATTGCTATAACTTCTTTGAAGGAACATACCCCTAAAGTCCCCTCCGTCGGCAAACCTCCTATATTATTCCTTACTTGAACACCAATACCATTCCTATCCTTCAACTTATCACCCACGCCCTGATCCTTCTTAGCCTCATTTCTTACGTACGTTGTTTGTACATGTTCATATTGATCTTTTCGCCATCAACGAATCTGGCTCGAACAACAAACAACTTGAAACTCCCAATCTAGACATCCCTCATATTATCTTCTAATCCCCGAACATCTTAAACGTTTCTAAACATCAGAAATCCAAACCTCTTACCCAATCTATCCCGTTTCCTCACAATGTAAGATCTTTCATATTCCCCAAAACCCTGAAAAATCTCCTTTAAATAAGCAGATGAACATTTTCCTGGAAGATTCGACACGAAAAACTTCGTGATTGCCTGTTTCTTCTTGTTGTTATTGTCATGTTTCCCTTCCCTTCTATGCCTGACAGGCATGACTTGCCATCCTTCATCATCGTACCTCCCTGCCTGCTCCTGCCGCCTCATAGGATTCCTCGTCTCTTTGTTTTGATAAGAAATTCTTTTTTTGATAAAATAATGTCTTATATATTATTAGTATATTTAGCTTTCATGACATGTACTTTTTATTCAAACCACAATTTGAAAAATTGTGACAAAAACAAAACAGTTACCATTCTATATAATTTTTTAATTAGTACAAGTGAGGATATCTTCTGTTGAAGATACTAATTAAGGAGCTTTTAAGTGTTGATGAAAGAACACACTAGAAAAAACACATTTCTTGACACGTATTCATGAAAGGATGTTTATGAGACACAAAAGAAAGTCGTTAGAGGCATGGTCATAAAATTAATATGACATGCAGACGCGGGTCATCTTTTAATGACACACATTCATGACACTCGTTTTTGACACGCATTTATTACACAATCTTATGACTTTCATTTTGCGCGTCATGCTTTTTTTACCTAAAAAAATTCGCTGCAAAATTACTAATTAACCATGGATTCATATTTATATTTATAATAACAAAATCAATAAATTTCATAATAAAATGCATGTATTAAATATATTTATATATCTATACTACATTATAAAGGAGGAGGCACGGGCAAATATGTCCAAATTGTCCAAAGCTAAGATGGTATACCAAGGGTTTCATTACAATTTCCTAAATTTTACCACTTTTCTTCCCGAAATGTCCACGGGGTAACTTTATTTCATTAAATTATCAAAAATTCACAATCAAGTTATCCTTCATTATTTTTATATCTACATTGAATTACTACATCTTCTTATGGGGTAACTTTATTTCATTAAATTATCAAAACTTCACAATCAAGTTATCCTTCCTTATTTTTGTATCTACCTTTATGATACACCCTTGTTTATACTCCCAACCCACTTGAAAAATGCTTATTTAATAATTATTGTATGTACATGTCTTACGACCAATTATATGTAAATTAATGAGAAGCACACGGAATTTGTAGGTTACTATACAGAAGTACGGTTGAGTTTACATCTTCTTTCACTACAATAAATTTGTTTTTACTCCTGACCCTATGATTTAAATATGTTAGTGTGAGTTGTTTGTTCTAGCACTTGAAACATGACTCCAATTGATGGCAAACAAAGCAAACAAAATGTTAGTGATGTTGATGCTTTTGATTCGCTCATCATCTATAAGGTCCCTCAATTTTTAGGTAGTTAAACAGAAATCAACATAATTTTTTTGTCCTTATGATGGTGTAGGGCTAAAATAGTGAAACCTACCTACATGCTTTGAGTTTTGAATGTTATATATTTTTTAATTTGATTTATTGACACTGTTTTAGAGGTTACATTCACAAGTAGTATTTTACAGTTTTACCCTAATGGGTTCAAAAGAGAATAACTTGCTCAAGTTCCTCATAACATATACATATTTTTACCCAAATGTATATTTTTAATACTCCAAAAAGAAATATTATTCATGGCAATATTATGTGTTTGTTTACAATCATATAATCTAACTCCTTTAGCAATGAATTTGACCATTTTGGTGATCTTCTTTTTGAATTAGCAATATTGCGAGTGAAGGACATGTTAAGGCGAAAAGAGACTCAGTTAAAATACATGAAAAATACTTGTGTCTGATGCATATCATGTTCCTACCACGTATTGTTGACTCCGTCGCAACGCGCTGGTTACCCACTAGTTTATAATAACGAATCAATACTTTTAGCTTTCATGATATGTATTATTTAATTCAAACCACCACTTGTAAATTATGACACAAATATCAATCTAAATAATTTTCTTAGGTTGTAAAAGCAAGGATATTTTCTGCATTTTTTGTTAGAGGGTTGAAGTGAAAATTTAGATAATTGTTGTAGAATTTTTCCCTCCATCTTCCTAATCGTCATTTTTATTGGGAATATTTCACAAAATAGTAATGAGAAATTAGGTGTGTTCCAATTAAATCATTGGCTAAAAATTTTGTTTTAATTGGGTCACTAAAGTTTACTTTGATGTGCTAATCTTGTATGTTTTACCTCAATAGCAGGTCATCAATCCTAAATGGCATTTATTTATTTAATTTAAAAAAACATGCTTACATGTAATCCTACATGGCATTTTAAAAAACATCCTTGTTAATCAAACTACCACGGTGGGTTCATCTACCCTATTTTCGATCCATGTGAAAAAAAAACCCCATCTCTGATCATCTTCCTCTTTGTGCGCACTTGCGTTGAACATCTCCGATCATCTGCCTCCTTTTGTCGACTATCCCCGCTGATCATCTCCCTCCTTTTGCTCACTATCTCCGTCGATCATCTCCCTCCTTTTGTTGACCATCTCCGACGATCATCTTCATCCTTGCGCCAATCATCTGCGTCGACCAGGAGAGAATAGTCCACTTGTTGGTTCGGTGAGGTTCAATCAAGAACGAAAGTGAATTTTATTTGTTGTTTGAGATTTGTCTTTGATAGATAGGATTGAAAGAAACTGGGTCAATAGTTTTATGTGTTGGATCAGTCAAGAACTTGAATGTGTTTTTCATTTTTTGATGCGTAATTTTAAATTTTATTGACATTATATAACAAGATACAGGAGTTAAGCATTTAGAAATAATGATTTTGCAAATATGATCGAAGTTAGTTATAGGTGGATTGAACTGTTAAGGGTGTTCTATTATTTGTTGCATTCAGCAACATGTTTCGTTCTTTGTCAAAAGCGTAACCGAATTTACCGACCCAATGTGTCGTCGGATCATTAAAAAGAAAAAAGAAAAGGAAATGCCATGTAGGA
Organism: Ambrosia x helenae; assembly: GCA_030844895.1. Classification (NCBI taxonomy): domain Eukaryota; kingdom Viridiplantae; phylum Streptophyta; class Magnoliopsida; order Asterales; family Asteraceae; genus Ambrosia; species Ambrosia x helenae. Next base: position 24,670 of record JAUTDX010001543.1, read on the forward strand.
TAGGTTACATGCTATTAGGTAAAATATATATGATTGAAACATCAAACAAAACTTGAGTGACTTGATTGAAACAAAAGAATTATGAGTGACCTTATTGGAACAATCCTAAAACTTGGTTACTATTTTACAAAATTATCCTGTTTTTATTTAAGTGTATCTAGTGTGAATAGAAGTATGAGTATGTTAATATCTCTATCGTATCAAGTACAATGAACCACATTAGTAGTTTAAACTAAAATAAAAACTATATGTCAAGATTAAATTTTTTGCTTCCTCCTTTTCATAACCTGGAATATCCCAACTTCATGAAATTGATAAACGGATTTAATTGGTAATTAGTGGAGCGCAATGATTAGCACGTTAGAGTTAAGAAACCTGCGACCATTGCTATGGTTAAGTGATAAATGTTTCCTTACATTGGTTCTTATATATCCCCACCCAATTTACCCATCTCCCATCAGTATTTATCTCTTGTTTTAATTGCGCTGATCGTCACCACCACTCAAAGCTATCGATGTGTATCAGGAAGGAAGTCTCATGTCACTGTCGATCTCAGTCATAAAGAACTATCACACGCCTGTCCTTTTGTTTCTTTTCTAGATCCACATAATTCCATTTCACCGGCCGCCTCCAAGGTAATGAAATGGAACCTCTGATACTACTACTTATTTAAGTACATCAAAGCTTAAATTTAGATCGATTTGTGTGACACCCGGCAAACTCAGGTTAGTAACTTTTGTCAAACTAGTAAGTCTACCTTAGCGAGTCATGCATACACTACACTTGACTGGGTCGGTTGAGTCGTTACGATGGTCCAAGGGATCATCGGGGTCAGTCCATAACCATGTGTACAAGGATTGGTGATTTGTAGAATCGCCGAATTTAATGCAGACACGCAGGTCTCGAGTCCCGGGGATTGGTGAACGAATGTGAACGTGTTAGTTATCATGCATTATGTGTTTATAATCATTATATAACTTGCCGGTATGTGAATATGTTCTTATATATGTTAAAATAGTGTTTAACACGCCAAAAACCCACACACACCTGCATAGGGCGATTAGCATTCCTAATCACCACCTGCAGGGGCGAGTAGGAAGCTACTCGCCTGTTACAAGGGCGAGTAGGAAGCTACTCGCCTGTGATAGAGGTGATTAGCAATCCTAATTGCCACCTGCAGAGCCTACTCGCGTGTAATATCAGGAACGACTAGGAACACCTATAAATACCACCCTTGGCTTATAAAACATCATTTGTGAAACTCTAACTCGACCCAAACCTCTCTCACACCATAATCAACCTCTGGAACTCGTTTTTGCTCTAAAACCTATCATTTCCAAGCTTACACATCCTCTTTAGCAAAACCTAAGGTGTGTTATCCATCCTAAGCCTATATCATGTTGTTATTTTGATCCCTAAAGGTTCAGACCTAGTTTTGTGAAGTTTGTGCCTTTGAAAACCTTTGAAATCAGTTTTTAAAAAAGTCTAATCCTTCATATTTGTTTTATATGATGTATTCATGCAAGAAACAGTTTTTGATGATTAAAACTTGAAGATTCTTATGTGTTTAATGTGTTACTGATATAGATGAGTTGATAGGATGATTTCCTATGATTTTGAAGGGTTATTAAGGTGTGTTTGATGATAATATGCATTTTGACCCATTTAGGTGATTTATGGGAATCGAGGTGATATAGATTGATTTGATGATTGCTTGATGATAGGGTTTATGCTAGAATGATGTAGTAACAATAGGATGATGGATTACAACGTTGTTATGTGGTGAAATCCGAATATTTTCCATTTAGGGTAAGTTATGCATGCTTGATGTGATGTTTTCATAATATTATTCCATTTTGGGAAATGTTTGCAATTACGGTGATAGACTGATGATAAATTGGGAGTTTTCATTTAGAATATGTTGTTTGATGACTTTGGATTGATGTTGGGTGTTTTTACATGTTTCGGGTCTGATTTGGAGGGTCGAACGCGCGAAAAGTAGCTCCTGGGCTGCAGGAGGCGAGTAGGGTTCCTACTCACCTGTAACAGGGGTGATTATCAATCCTAATTTCCTGTTTGATTTCCTAATTGCCTGTTTGATTCCTAATCACGTGTTTTGATGCCTAATCGTGTGTTTTGCTGCTATAAGTGTATTTTAAGATCCTGAAACATGGTTTGACACCTAGGAACATAGTTAGAACCCCGTGGCATGCCTAGAAACCTGATAACATGTGTTCGGACTCGTATATGCAATATGTGAGTTGTATGCTAGACTTGGTGAAATATTGTATGTTTTATGTGCATAGTTGCGTATGATTGCTTGACTTCTTATATTTTGGCTATCACGTGGGATGTCGGGTCACCAATGGGATGTCGGGTCTTGTCTCGTGTGGCCATATTAACGTTCAAAATACGTTTTCAAACGTACATGGTCATGGTCTGGATATTCAAAGACTATTTGACCTGCGGGTTAATAGGCTGGGTGCTTATATGCATTTAATGATAGTTCGCCAACACTAGGGACTGTCATTACATTGTCTATTGTTTATTAAGAAGAACGCAACCTAAGGTGAGTGTCATAGCCCCATTTTTACTGATTTTACTTTCGGGGGAGAAACATGCTACGTACTTTGGATTTCTTAAAACGTCATGTTATACTATGGTTATTGTTGTTTACTATATGAGCATTTCATCTGGAAGTCCCAGGGGAAACCATGAATATGTGGGTGTACATAACGGGGGAAATGTGGATAGATCTATTGGGCTTGACAAACCCCACCCGGTTCGGTTGGAGACCGGCTGGGTGCATATTGTCTCTAACTTTTGGGCTTACCGAGGATGACGGTAGCTCAACTTTCTGGGCATACATTGGGGATACATGTCAGTAATGGTTTCTAACCGTAGTAGTAACGATACTTAACGTCTAGCTAACGTTCTTATAACATAGTAGTAACGGGAATGATCTTTAAAATTTATGGAAACGTTTAATAAAAACCTGTGAACTCACCAGCATTATATGTTGACATTTTTGGCATGTTTTCTCAGATCGCTAAGGTAGCTGTTCACGGACTATTCGCAAGGGTCTTGCATGGCGTCTAGGGTCTTCTAGTTGCACGTTTTAAATAAATATTTCAGACTACGTTTATTTTATTTTGGTTTGTAAACATGATTATGCTTCCGCTATCAGTTTTTATGATATTAAAAGCTTAATGGTTTGACTTATGTATTTTACATTTAGTTGTCGTTTATTGAGACCGTTGACTTGGATCCTGGTGTTTTACGCTCTTCGCGGTAAAATCCTGCACGTGAAATTTGAGGGTTTGACAATTGGTAGACTTTGGGCGAATAATGTTTTGCATTTTAGGATGGAATTGATGCATTGTAACAGCTAAATGGAGAAGATGTGGTGTAGCCACCATTACTTTTGTAGATGATGTTTTTGTTTCAATGAAATTATTATTATTTCATATTGATAAAGTGATTATATACATAAGGTTATGGACGTTTTAATAGATTCATATATTTATTTTGGCTGTTATATAATCCTACACTTTAATAATGATTATAAGACTATGAAATAAAAATTAGATAATAATTTGGATTAAAGAGTTGGGGGTTATTGTACTATTGGAGTTTTAAAAGATTGAATTTTAGAGTTTGTGAATAGAGAGATGATGAAACTGAAGATGAAAAGATGGAGAATTGTGTCTAAATGAAGGTGTATGTGTCCTTGTTTCACCGGATTGCTATTTTGTTTTATTTACTTGCCAAAATGACCTAAACAACTTAAACTAAAATTATATTTGGGTAGTTCTACACTTCTACTAAGGGGATTGCAAGTGTTACTTACCGTGATTTGATAGTAAAAATGTAAAAAACAAAAATGGTTTTATTTTTATGTTTATTTATTAACTTAAGGCTTAGGGCATGTGTAGTGGTGGGGGTTATGTGGGGGTTGTGGTATTAAAATATTAAAAAGTAATAGAAGTGGGGTTATGTGGGGGGTTGTGGAAAAAGAGTGTGTAGTGGGAAGGGGGTTATGAGGGGGTTATAAATGATTGGTAATGATTGATTAATTATTGTTTTTTATTTAAATAAAGAATATTAAATACCTAATAATAATAATAATAAAAAAATAATAATAATAAAAGAAATTTATTAAGTTAAAAAACAATAATAAAAAAATAAGATTTACAAATAATAATAAAAAAATAATAATAATAAAAGAAATTTATTAAGTTAAATACCTAATAATAATGATAAAAAATAATAATAATAAAAGAATAATATTAATTAAAATAATAACCCACCCCTCCTCCTCCTCCTCTCCTCCTCCTCCTCCTCCTCCTAATAATAATAATAATAAAAAAAGAAGTCAGAGAAGTAGCGCCGCTATGTAGAAGACGGAGGCCAACCAAAACGCCCCCATAGCGCCCGGGGGGGCGGTGTTCCCGGCGCTATGGGTGGCTAAAACGCCCACACAACGGGCCACTACACATGATCTTAAAGTTTATAATTACCTGAGATTTTATTAGAGTTGTGGGAAACCGAAATACTTTTGGTTTTTCCTTTTCTTACTTTTGTAATATTTTAAATTTAGGTTTTTCTTATTACTTTTATTTTTACGGTACATTTCATTTAAATTTCATTTAAAATTGGTGTCTCCTTCCGTAAAGCGCGATGAATCACTTTCTGTATTATAGATTACAAATTATATACTTAGCATTGATTATGTATTAAACGTGCGTTGTTAGAAATATTAGTAAATAAATGAGTCTTAAATAACTTTATAAATTATTAAAATAATGTAGTTTATGCTATAATTTACTCGGTCTGTTTAGATTTTTTTCCCTATAAACATGTTTGTTATGTAGTAAAATAATTATAATAACACGTCGATATATGATATAAAGGAAATAAAAATATCGCATTATTATGTCACTCGATTACGAATGCATGTGGTTATATGCACCAAATAAAAAGTGGGGTAGGACTCTCCATTATTGAAGTAAAGCTTGTAAAATAATGCAAAGTTTTGTCACGGGTAAACCCCTTTTTTGAGTTTTTTTGTCAACACGTTTTTGAACGTTTTCTTGGAGTATATGATTGATGATAGATTAATTAGAGGGTGTTTGGGATTGATTTTTCAAAACAAATTACGCATTTTGGAAAAAGTAGGGGTGAAGCTCTTTTAGATTATTGCGTTTTGGTAGCCTAAAAATCTATTTCAAAACTCAACCCCAAACACTAAAAACTGATTACTAAGCTTGCGTTTTCAAAACGCAGTAATTTCAAAACGCAATCCTAAACATCCCCTAAAAGTAGTAATAATCCCTAGGATAGAGGTAAGTTTTAGACTTACTGCATATGGTTATTGTTGTAATTTCTTTTTTAAAATTATTTTTTTGTTTGATATTTAACTGGACAAATGGACTACATTAAACCGGTAGATTGGAATAACACAAAAGAAAAACAAAAACGAAGGGAAACAGAAACCAGATTATCCCAAGCAAAATTGAATTGCTTGAAATTGAAATTTTGACTGAACCATTGTGACGAAAATGTGAGAAAGTAAACCCTTGATTTCTTTCATTGATAATCATCCTATAAATAATACATTATGACTCCCTAAACTTTGGTAAGGGATAAATACAATAAATACAAATTAATCATATACTAAAATACATTATCTATTACACCCCCGCAGTCGAAGAGGGAGGAGACTGGATGCTGAGACTGGTCCGGAAATCTTCAAAGAGAACCCGCGGGAGTCCTTTGGTAAAGATGTCTGCTATTTGGTATCTGGATGGGACATAAAGGATACGAACATGGCCCTGTTGCACATGTTCCCTGACAAAGTGAATGTCTGGTTCAATGTGTTTTGTACGTTGGTGCTGAACCGGATTACCTGATAAATAAATAGCACTGACATTGTCACAATACACCATAGTGGCATGGGGAGATCGGGACAGATAACTCCAACCACAGGTTGCGTAACCAGCAGATCTCGGCCACCACATTAGCCACCCCCCGGTATTCTGCTTCGGAGCTAGAACGGGACACAGTTGGTTGACGTTTAGACGACCACGAAATCATATTATCGCCAAAATAAATACAATACCAACTAGTGGAGCGTCTAGTATCGGGACACCCAGCCCAATCAGCGTCCGTGTATGCTGTCAAAGTGGTGGTTGCTGAGGGGCCATGAATAAACCGAAAGATGTCGTGCCCTGTATGTATCGAATGATCCGTTTTAAAGCACTCCAATGGTCGGTATGAGGAGCGTGCATGTGCATGCAAACTTGTTGCACTTAGGTGATGTCAGGTCGGGTAAATGTGCGGTATTGAAGTGCTCCGGCTAAGCTCCTGTATAAAGTGGGATCATGAAATAACTCACCAGAAGTGGCACGAGTTTAGTGTCAACAGGAGTGGCGACGGGGTTACAAGATTGCATACCAGCACGGGCAATGATATTTGTCGCATACGACTGTTGAGACAGAAACATAGTGTTTTGCTGGCAAGAAACAGAGATGCCCAGAAAATAACTTAGAGGACCGAGGTCTTTCATGGCAAATTCGCTGGAAAGGTTTGCTAGCAGACGCCTACGAACACTGTCAGAAGATGTGACGAGGAGAATGTCGTCCACATAAAGAAGTAAGTAAGCAGTCTCACCGTCCCGATTGAGAGTGAATAAAGAAGTATCACACCGACTGTTGAGAAACCCCAAGTGAAGCACATAATCAGTATATCGCTGGTACCATGCACGGGGAGCTTGTTTGAGCCCATATAAGGATTTGCGAAGCAGACAGACATGGTCAGGAAATCATCTGTCCCTAAATCCCATAGTTTGATGCATGTAAACAGTTTCATTAAGATTGTCGTGCAGGAATGCATTTGTAACGTCTAACTGGTGTACAGCCCAACCTTTAGATAAAGCAAGTGAGAGAACTGTGCGTATAGTGGCCGGTTTGACAACCGGACTAAATGTCTCTCCGCAATCAATGCCCACCTGTTGTGAACGCCCGTCACATACTAGTCTGGCTTTGTACCTTTCAAGCGTCCCGTCTGACCTGTATTTATGTTTAAACAACCACATGGAACGGATAATATTCATAGATGGCTCACGAGGAACTAACTCCCATGTACCATTTCTAATTAATGCGTTGTACTCGATAGTCATGGCCGAGTACCATTCCGGAGTGGCCAGGGCATCGGTGGGTGTTTTTCGTATGGGAAGGACGGTTAGTGTGGTGGAGGCATTGAGGTTAAATGGTTGTTTGGGCTTGAAAATACCACTCATGGACCGTGTAATGGATGGTACGGTTTGATTGTGGAACAGTCGCATGAGTAGGGTTATGTGTGGGTTCGGGTGAGTTGTGCTGTGAGTTGGAGGATGTGTTCGGTGTTGGGTTGGGGACGGGCTGATCATTGGGACGTGGGGTGGTACTATGGATCGGGTTTGGGCTAGCAGGAATGGGATTGGGCTGGACGTTGGGGGGATGGGTGGTTTGTGTGCCGATAGAGGCTGTTTGGCTCGTGGGAGGATTGGGCCGGGACTGTTGGAGGTGGGGACATAAGTGATGTGGAAAGGGGTCATTGAGAAATTGGTAAGATGGGGTGGGGCCGATTGCTTGAGCAAACGGGAAGGTGGTTTCGTCAAACGCGACGTGTCGGGAGATGAAAATTTGTTTAGAGGAGAGGTCAAGGCACTGGTACCCGGTGAGTGGGAGGATATCCGAGAAATACACAAGGGTGTGTGCGGTGTTCAAGTTTATGAATGGTTGTGGATGGGGTAAGTGGGTAGCAAAGGCATCCGAAGACGCGGAGATGATCATAGGTGGGTGTGGACATATATAATAGTTCCGTGGGGTTTTGTTTTTGGTGGTTTTTGTGGGTAAGATGTTGAGTAGGTATGTGGCGGTTTCAAGGGCAAAGTGCCAAAGGTATGTGGGTAGGGAAGCATGGGCCATCAAGGTGCGAAGCATGTTATTTATTGTTCTAATTTTTTCCCCCGGCCTTGCCATTTTGGGATGAGGTGTAGGGACATGAGAGGCGGTATAGAATACCGTTGGTGGTGAAAAAGTTTTGAAAAGATGTGTTGACGTATTCACGTCCATTATCACATTGAAAGGTTTTGATGGTTTTGTTGAATTGTGTTTTTATGGTTGTGGCGAATTGGGTAAAGGCTTGAAAGACTTGTGATTTTTGTGTAAGAGGGTAGGTCCATAAAAAATTGGTATAGTCATCTAGGAACAACACATAATATTTATGGCCTGAGGAACTAATAATGGGTGATGTCCACACGTCATTATGTATAATATCAAAAGGTTGCAAAGTAAAATTAGGAGAATCAACGAATAGCAAACGAATACTTTTACCAAAAATACAAGACTGGCATACATCAAGGGTGCACGTCCTGGGTGGCCAAGACGGTGATGCCAAACTTGTGAAGAAATAGCAGCAAAGGCAGAGGGTTGGTTTGTGGAAGATCCGAGCACCAAGGGATAGAGATCACTGCTGCTGTTTGCATCGCAGGATAGATGCCTTGGTCTTGTAATCCTTCACAAGAAAGCCAAATGGGTCAAATTCAACTAAAACAGAATTGCCCGTGGTAAAGCGACGGACAGAAATTAAATTTTTAACAAGGCGGGGTGAGTATAAGACATTTTTAAGGATAAATGGTGCGAATGGTTTGGGTAGGTATTTAGTGCCTTGGCCAAGTACCGGAATGGTATCGCCATTTCCTACAATAATATTACGAGAAACGCAAGAATTAGGAAAAGTGTGAAAGTCACCTGACACGTGAGACATGGTTGAAGATGCTCCGGTGTCCATGTACTGTGTGGTATCCGGTTGTTGTAGGCTCATAGTGTATAGGGCTTCCTCAATATCCGTCGGGTAGTAAGCGTGTGGGTTTGCTGAGGTTTCGGGCCAAGTAAACCAGGCTGGGAAGATGGGCTGTAAGTGGGCCGGTTGGTTGTAGGATAGGGACAAGGAGGGGGAGTCCACTGTTGAGTTTAGGCCGGGTAAAATTTGTGCTGTGGAGCGGCCCACTGTGGTGTGGACCGATTCGGAGCCCAAGGACAATATGGAGACGCGAGCCATGGGTACTTTTGTGGGAAACGTCCATGGCCAAAGCCTGAACAGCCGCCACGGTTCCGACGGTTGGAACCGTCCACGGCCACAGCCGCAGGAGTTGTGATCAGAAGTGTAGGGCCGATCATTGGTGGGTAGGTGGTGCGGTTGTTTTCAGTGGGTGGTGGTCGGGCAGTGGTGACGGTGAGGGCGGAGGAGGTGGTTTTAGATGCATGTAAGGCTCGCTCGGCTTTGTCTGTTTCGGCTTGAATCAATTTAGAGCGAGCATTGTAAAAGGAGGGTATGGGGTTTTGGTTCTGGAGAATGGTGGATATACCTTCATATTGTTCTGGCAAGCCCGCGAGTAACTGTAAAACTAACCGGTCACTAACCACCGGGGCATCCACGTTGGCGAGTTGGTCGGCTACGACTTTCATTGCTTGACAGTATGCTGACATGGAAGAAAAAGCATCAAATCGGGTGTTAGAAAATTTTTGCATGAGATATATGGCACGTGTACTTTTATTATCATGGAATAAGTCTTCAATGGCTACCCAGGTCTCATGAGCATTGGAGGTGTTATTGATGATGGTGTGGAGAAGATCATTGGAGATCGTATTATAGAGCCACTGTAAAACAATGGCATCAATATGATCCAATCATCTTGGGAATTGGAGGATTCGGGTGTGGCAGGGTCAGTGGGTGGAGGATGGGTTTGAGGAGGTCACCAACCATGAAAGCTTTGTAGTGAATCTTGAAAAGTGTAGCCCATGAGGAGTATTCGGAGGATTCTATTTCAAGGGTAATGGGTACAAAGTTCTTAATATTGGAGACTGTGGTGGAGGATGTAGTTTAGACTCTACGGTGATGGCAGGGATGATGGTGGACGATGATTGAGGGTTAGTAGACATGGTCAAAGAAAGGGAAGGATGTGAGTGATAGGGCGGCAGAAGGTGGTCCGGTTGAAGGTAGGGTAAGATTAGTGAAAGAGGTTAGAGGAGATTAAGGAGAAGGAAGGCCTGGTCAATGATACCATGTGAGAAAGTAAACCCTTGATTTCTTTCATTGATAATCATCCTATAAATAATACATTATGACTCCCTAAACTTTGGTAAGGGATAAATACAATAAATACAAATCAATCATATACTAAAATGCATTATCTATTAGAAAACAACATTTAAACGTAAATGAACGGGTAGTTCCTTATTTATACTAGGTTAGAATATTCAATTTGATTTATTAAAAAATGTTAAAATCATTTTATATCTTTATTACTAAAGGGATGTTTAGGATTGCGTTTTGAGATGGATTTTTAAATTATTGCGTTTTGAAAACGCAAATAATCAGTTTTTAGTGTTTGGGGTTGAGTTTTGAAATAGCTTTTTAGGCTACCAAAACGCAATAATCTAAAAGCAGCTTCGCCCCTGCTTTTCCAAAACACATAATTTGTTTTGAAAATCAATCCCAAACACCCTCTTAGAGAGACATCTGACAGCAAAACAAATCACAACCTTATAAATTGTTGAAAATTTAATAACTAAAAATTTAGGGTTTTATAATATGTTACATAAGGTTTTTGTAGGTTATAGGCTTGTAGCTGGTTAATTCAGATTGATGGTCCAATTGATTGATGTTTGTAGCTGTTCCAAGTATATGTTGGTGGGCTCAGGAAATGAAAGAAGTCAGGCCCAGCAGGTTGATTGAAGCCCAGTGTGAGAGACAAGCCCAACCATGTTATAAGGGTGTTCGATAGAAGGTTCCAGAGCTTAGTATAAAAGGCTTTGGTTCTGTCTCTTCACACATAATTGTTTAGATATTTTCTCTCACAAAGTCAGTTTTCTCTCAGTTTTAGATCTTCTTTTCATTAAGAAATTAGGGTTTTCCATGAATCATCTAGTGTCAAGTTGAGTTGAATCTTAGTGTGTTTCTTGTTGTTGAGATTATTGTGTGATAATCTCTATGTTGATTGTGAGAGAGTTCGATAGTTTTTTGTTCTTAGATCTGTTTGTATTCTTCTGTAAATCTTGTCAAAGTTTTGGTATAAAATCATTTGAGTTTGTTCTTGGTTAAACCGTGTTTGTTAACATGGTATCAGAGCTCTAAGCTCTGGGGGTGCTATTTTGCTGCTGTTTCATCGAGATTATTGTTCGATTTTGGTTTTCAAAGTTGTAGATCTGGTCAAATCTGTTGCTGATTTGATAGATCCGGTATATTTGCCTTTGGATTTGCATATTTTCTGCCTCACAACGTGTAACCCTAAATGAAGGTTACAACTGTGAGTTTATCAGGCAAACCCTAAACTTGGGAACCCCCTTCGGTGAGATCTTTCGAGTCTTTGGTTTATTTTTCAAAGGTTGCGTCTAGGTTTTTTTGTGTCGAGCTAGTCGGGACCGGTGGGTGACTTTTGTGTTATTTGTTGATTGAGTATGTTTAGGTCTAGGAGGCTCCTACGTGAGGACCTGCGTTGGCACCCTTGAGTCATGAACCATCGATCTGGACACCCACGTGGCTTCGCCAGTCAGTGTTGTGTAGTTGTGGTTATAAGTTTTCTTGTTCTTGATTCTGTTCTTGTTTTGTCTGTGTTGTTCTTGATTGGATTTGTGGCTATCTGTGTTGCATGTGAAGACGAACTTGCGTAATCATATGGTTGATGAATATATGAACGATTCTTGCATTTATAATATACAAAAGAGTTTCTTAAGAATTTTTCTTTCGAATGTATTGATTGTATGGAAAAGATGAAAATACTTCGAGAATGGATACGTAATGTACTTTTTTTTCACTTTCAAATGATATCATATTTCATTATCTATTTAGTAACGACAATGTATATTTATTATGTAGATACTAATGTCACTGTATCTTTTTATATGGCCTGATTTTATTTGACTTGTACCGAAAATTCAAATGTCAAGTCAAAGGAAAATCGATCACCTAAAAGTGACCCGGTGGAAAAAACTCTTTGGTTGCCCCTGGCTATACAAATTGGATGTTACTTGTATAGCGTAATACCGTAACAGTAATTATAAACGATCTACTACGACAAAAAAGAAAATTTTTAATATAAATTCATTTCATTGTCATGTTGTATCAACTCGGTCCTAAAAAATAAAACACTTAGTAATTTTTACGAACCTGTAACTCCACTTTTAACTTTTAGAAACATTCGTTAACTACAAAGATGTGTGGTTGAGTAAGATAACCGGTATTACTCGTAATGAGAAAACACTGTAGGTTAAAACATTATTCAAGCAAACATGCCATAAGTAAGAAAGTCATCTTAAAGTTATTTATACCATTTTGTGCCATATTTTCTATTTTTCATCTGAATATATACTTGCATCTTTGTAACGTTTTTTTTCTTTCTTTTTTAATCTATACAAACATGTCACATGTTTTTATTCTCTATTTTCCGTCTTTAAAATTGTCTATCATCATTATATCATGGAAACTATTTTGGGTTAGTCCTTACTCCTTACGACGTCTACTAGCAGGGGTGGAACCACAGAAGAGTCATGAGGGTCCTTTGACCCTCTGGCGTGGAAAATTTCTTCTAGCATGGATTTGTAACTTCTTCGCATTCCTTTACCTTTGACCTCCCAAATCATGTGGGTGGAGACGGAAAATATTTGAGATGAAAAGAGACGGTGAAACTAAGATTGTTTGATTTTTCATGTCGTCAACGATGACTTTGCTAAGGAATGGAAAGAATGAAGAATACGATCTATGTCAAGCGATGTACATCACAAAAGACCATCCAGAGAGAAATTCACTGCATGTGAGAGCATAAAAGAACAAATAAATAGTCCATTCTCGTTATTGATCATTGTGCTTGGTTACTGGCAAGCAAGTACTTCATGTGTGTGGCGTATGCCTCTTGGGTACGTGCCTTGAATCTTGATTTCCATGCTGCGTTTCCGCGTTAGGATAATGAGTGTTTGGGTTTTTAAGAGAAAGTAACACTTGATTTAGTTATAGTGATGGTAGGGTAAATAGATAATTGTTGTATCAATTTAATTTAAGTTTATTCCGCATTTGAGCTGATTTTAAATTTGATTTGCTTAATTTGCAGTGGAAGTTTGTACTTATCAATTATCATGTTTAATTAAAATGGACTTCTGATTTTAAGTTTTAGGTATCATTGTTTAATTGATAATGGGGTAAATATCTAAAGTGAAGAAAGTTGGTTTTAAATTTATGTGGTCAATTAATTTTCACTAATCTATATTATCTTATTAAGGAGGAGTGATGTAAAAGATTGTAATTTTGTTATGGGTACAAGTTTTGTTGCTACATATACAATTTAATAAAGCTTGTTTGTTAGGGGTAAATTAGTCACCTAAGTGTACATTAAGACGCTTAGAAGGTTATTAGTGTAATTTCATGTTTTGTTTTTAGTAAAAAACTAAAACATCATCCCCTTTGTACCCTCCATCCTTTCACCTTCCACCTTCTGTAATCTCTTTATTGTGTAATCAATTTATTTAACACAAGAATGTCAACCGCCCTTCCCCATTCAAAGCTCACGATCCCAACAATAAAAAGAGTTCCACCGGTGGTGGCCAGCCTTCTGACACCGGCTTCACAACCGACATCTCTTTTTATTAATTCAAATTCTTGGTCCAAGATTTTCAATCAAGAAACAGTGTCGTATGTATCTTTTTAAAGACACATAAAGTTTGGAGCTTTTTTTTGGGTAAATGTGATAATTAGGTTGACCATTACGGGGTTTTTGAGAAGATTGTTGAGGGTCTTGACTCTTGAGGGGGTGATTACAACAATGATTTTATGGGGTGAAATCTGGATATCAATCTTGGAAGGGGCTTTCTTGGGGTATGGTGAGTTATAGCTCTTAATATATCAGTTCTGTCTATAAATGTTGTTTTGTATCCAGTCACATATCATATGCTTCTGTACAACTTTATTGAATTGTAAGAAGTTCATTGCTTCAGGTGCCCCTGCTTGGTACATCGTTTTTGCGCATGTACTTGGTGTTTTTTTAATAACTCGGAGTCATTGGAGCCTGGAGGTAAGACTGACTATTGATACTTTTCATTTCCAATCAAATTTAAAAATCAGCAATTGCCATAACATTCATAATTCACCATGCTCAACTGGGTCCTACCCAAAACAAATTTATAGGTTTTGGTTGCTCTCCAAGGAGCGTTGACAGTTACAGTTATTGGCAACGGTACAATGTGCCTAGCTGCGCACCGGATCTATAAATCAACACAGGAAGGCTCCGCTGATGCATAAACATATGTATCTATATCCAGCATGCGGTTTCTTCATAGGTGTTTCATTTTTTAAGGTAACTTTCCCTTAGTTCAATCATCAGATGATGTAGCACCCAATATGAGTTGCATTTGTATTTTAGTTAAGGGGACCTGTCTTGACAATCTGTCATCATGGGGCTTTGCATTTGACTTTGACTTCTATTGTGTGTTATGAGAAAATTAAAATTTAGAAACATGTAATCAAGAAATTTCCGTAGATGGTGTATATATATTCTATATTAATATTGACAGGGTTTTATTTATCATGAGAATCTATAAAACTTGCACTGGAGTTGTGAAGCTTCTACAAGGTAATAAAAAAGTTAGATACATCTGGCGGGTCGAACCCAACACGAATCTGAGTGACACAAGTTTTCACGGGTTAACATAAACATGATCCGTGTCACCTAAATTTTTTATCTTTTATTAATTTTCACCCAATCCCGTTGTGATGATTTATTTCGCAAGAATGATATCATGAAGCGTATGCATTCATGATCGAAAGGGCCAGAGAAATATAGGTACAAGATGGCTTAAAGGTGGTGGGTCTGGGACTATTATTAGTTTTTTGAAATCATCACTGACTCATGTACTTAACGTTATGTACATTTATTGATTTGACTTTTGTTTTCATCTGCAGTTTCTATACTGATGTAGAAGATGAAAGATGCATCCTCGGATGATGTTAACGATGATAAGAAAATTGAAACGCAAATCGAATAAAAAGTGTATCTTGTTCATATGTTTATTTTGTCTCATGGTTTCCATTATAATATCGTATACGATAAGCTATTTAACAAGAAACAGTAGTTATAGTGTGAACTACAATGTTAGACATGCTCTTAATTTACGAACTTATGGTGATTTTAATGTTAATTTTATTATAGTATTTAAATAGGTAATGTTTTTGGTTTTTTGTACTTCTAAAATTCTTTAAGAAATGATTTACACTATTTCCCATATTTGCAAGCAGATGATGAAGAAAGTCTAGAGGTGGAAGATAACTCATCTCAAGCTAACTTGCATGAACAAATGTACTTCTTATTCTAGCAACAACAAAAATAAGGCGGTTGTGGGTCATGGGTTTTGTATCCGCTTCTGGCTTGTTTTTTGGAACGGTAATCAGCCTCTTGTGACTGTTTTATGTGAACCAAGTTTTGCTCCGTTTCGGACTGCTTCAGGTTTGCTTGGAGTTCTTGGTGTTGGGGTTGGAAAAAGGGAGCCTGCTCTTGGTGTGGAGTTTACTCAGCTGATTCACTGAATTTCCATTCTTCAGCCTTCTATCTTGTCCTCTGCACGGACCAGTAAGTTTCGTCGCTGGCTTGTCGGGTCATTTTTTTGTTGGGTAGCATTAAAAGGCGATTAATTGATTTACACTAAAGACATTATGAACTATTTGTTTCAGCGGAATCATTGGGTGCCCAAGAAGGTCGGTGTTTTGGCGTGGCTGCCTCATTTAAATCGTTCTCCCGATGTTGGATTCGTTATCTAAAAGAAACATCGTGTCGCAGTCTATGTTTTGCCAGTGTGTGGATACAATCATTGGGAACACCAAATCCAAATCGTAACAAAACCGTGAGCAAAGTATCATTCTTCTTTTGCTTTTATAACTTATATTAGCTGTTTTTCTTTGATTTTTTTTATTGATGACATTTTAGTCTGTTCTTATTGTTTATTGTCAATCCTAGCGCAGGTAGTGAGCCACCTGCTCAATCAGTTGACTTTCAAAAGTAGAACAAATCTGAATGGTGCAGTAAAACTAAAGTAACATTTTTCCCCTAAATTGTTTAAGGTAGACCTCATTCATGTATGAACAGAGAAGATGAAGGGTTACTTACTACTCTGCACTTCAAGTAGAAGAAGATGAAGAAGAATAAATGACGTTTATTAATAGAGGTTAGTAGGTTACTCATTACTGGTGGAAATGGGAGCTGGCCATGCCCGTAATGTTTGAAGCCTAATACTTTTGGCCACAGGTACAGAAAGGTTATAAATGATCAGAAAATATATTCCCAAACAATTAAAAACAACTTTTCATGCAAGCAAGTAAAATTCAGTTGTTGGATAGTGAGATTGATAACTTCTCCATGGAAATTGCTAAAATAGTTAAACAAAAGCTGAAATTGAACAGTTATTTGGAATGTTCCTGATCATTACAGTTATGCCTTTTTTTATCAGAAAATATATTCCCAAACAATTAAAAATAACTTTTCATGCAAGCAAGTAAAATTCAGAGATGGAGAATTCCTATGGAAGTTGCTAAAATAGTTAAACAAAAGCTGAAATTGAACAGTTATTTGGAATGTTCCTGATCATTATAGTTATGTCTTTTTTTATCAGAAAATATATTCCCAAACAATTAAAAACAACTTTTCATGTAAGCAAGTAAAATTCAGGAGAAATGTGTGGATTATCGGAAGATTAACGAGGTTAAACTTGGAGTTTGGTGAAATGAACTTGAAGACTAGATTCAGTGCAATCGGAATCTGAATATTATATTACAATAATATTACGTTGAGCAAAAAGTAGTGTTTGAAGCCTAGTTCTTTTGGCCACAGGTACAGAAAGGTTATTTGGAATGTTCCTGATCATTACAGTTAAGAATTGTTTGAGAATATATTTTTTGATCAAAGGATCCATAATGTTGTTTATGCAAGCAATAGCACAAGTCATTCTTTAATGTTGTTTACAATTAAAAGGAACTAGGTTGCAAAGGAACTTCAGGTCAGCCAGACGTTTTGTCAAGAGGACATACTTAAAATCGATGGGAAGGTAAACAAAATCGTGTAAAATCAATGATAACTTCTCTTCAGTAGAAAGGTGTGGATTATCGGAAGATTGATTTTAAGAATTGTTTGAGAATATATTTTTTGATCTATGGATCCATAATGTTTTATGCAAGCAATAGCACAAGTCCTTCTTTAATGTTGTTTACAATTAAAAGAAACTAGGTTGCAAAAGAACTTCAGGTCAGCCAGACGTTTTGTCAAAAGAACATACTTGAAATCGATGGGAAGGTAAACAAAATCGTGTAAAATCAATGGGAGGTTAAACAAAATCGTCGATCCGACTGTTGATTTCTTTCCACAATCGGTACAACGAACTCTGTATGGGTTGCTTGTTAGTGGCGATCCGCTGTTGATTTCTTTCTGCAACCAGTACAACGAACTCTGTATGGGTTGCTTGTTAGCGCCGATCCGATTGTTAAAACTATCAAGAATCTGAAATTAGTAAAACAACTGTTCATCAATCTCCTAGATCAACACAAATATTTCCATCTTTCCGGCTATTTTATTCACAATTATTTTCCGTCAAGTTGATATAAGTTGGTGGTTATTATTTGTTTTTTAAAATTTTTTACAATAAATTATATTAAAAAAAAATTAAAAAAAATAAAAAACTAACTCAAAACACCAAAAAAACAACCAAAAATAAAACTTTGATTCGAAGCGCCTCGCTTTGGCCAAATCGAGGCGCTTCGGGTCACAAATCAGCTTTTTCTGAACTCGTACCGAGGTAGTTAAAAAAGTAACCAAAGCGCCTCGCTTTTGCCAAAGCGATACGCTTTTAGGGGGTGAAAATAGAAGTGGGGGTTTTAATATAACCACCGTTAGAAATAACCACTTTTGCATCGAGAGTCGTGATTTCTTTTATAATTTAAAGAAGGAATATTGGATTTAAATACCCTCAACTTTCACAGTTTGGCCGACAATACTCTTAACTACGGAAATTGTTATCAGCACTCCCAACTTTTAAGGTATTTTCACTAGCACTCCCAAACTAACCCAGTTAGTTTGTTCAGTTAGTTTGCTGACGTGACCATTATTGCTGGCGTGGATGACACATAAGATGACATATCATCTTCCACAGCATGGCACGTCAGCAATAATGGTCACGTCAGCAAACTAACTGAACAAAACTAACCGGTTAGTTTGGGAGTAACAGTGGAAAATACCTTAAAAGTTGGGAGTGTTAATAACAATTTTCGTAGTTAGAGTATTGTCGGCCAAACTGTGAAAGTTAAGGGTATTTAAATCCAATATTCCTTTAAAGAACATCAATGAATCTCAAATCGTTTCATTTGATTCTTGCACCACCATTGCCAGCATCCATCATCATCGGACCACCTTCCACCATCGTTTTGGGTTTTTCGAACCAATGAACACGTTTCATCTAGTCAAACCACTCTAGGTTAGATGCCCATTCTTTAGTGGTCTCAAGAAATTATAAAGTTAGATTATATAAGGATGTGTTTGGTTCACATAAATTGAATGGAATTCAACAAAATTAGAATTTAAAATCCAACTCTTAAAGGCATTTGCTTCACAGAATTTGTTGAAATCGGAATTTCAATTTCAATCTTGAAATGTTGGTTATGAATTCATTTAAGTTCATTTAATTAAAGTAATTCAAAATCCCTTGGAACATGTGAATGAATTCAATTAAATTCGTTGAAATCTTCGACCGGTTGACGTCGTTGCATCAACTACCCCGCCAAGTCAATCACGTCCGACATCCCAATCACCATCTTTACATGACCTGCCTTAACTTGCACCTTCTCAATCCGAACCGGAGCACAACAACCCGCAGTGTCTTGGCCCGACCTGTCACAACGTCAACCCATTTCTTTGCAACCGGATCGGGCTAGCATTCGTCGCAATTGTTTCGACCCGACCTGAACCTTCTCGCTAACGAATGACATTGTTTGACTAGAAAAGCTCACCAAAGAGTCGCATCGTTTTGACATGAACAGTCCCCACCGAAAATCCGCGATGTTTTGAACAAAATCGGCCCGACGGCAACCTGCAACAATTTGACTAGAACGTACTCGTTGACAACCTGCAACGATCCAACCCGTTCGGGATCACCGACGGCCTGTAATATTTTGACAAGAACAGGACCGTCGATGACCCACATCGATTCGAGCAAAACGGGCTTGCCGACAACTCGTACTGATTTGAAGTGAACAGGAGCCCTGAAATCCTGCATCTATTCGACCCTATCGGGCCCGCCGATGACTCAACCGATTCGACCATATCGAGCCCTCTGACGACCCGCAACATTTCGACCCAAATCGCTTGCCAACATCCTGCCACGTTTCGAATCGAACTAAACTCTCAACGACCTCTAAGATTTCGACTCTATCAAGCTCACTGACGATCCGCAACGTTTCGACCAGAAGCGGCCAACCATCGATTTGCAGCTTTTCGAATTGAACCAACTTGCAACGTCTCAATCATAACGGGACAACCAATGACCCACACCGATTCGACTCGAATCAGCCCCAGATGACCCGCGCTGTTTTAATCTTGCGGCCCACTGATGATCTGTAATGTTTGAGCCTAGTTGTGCCCGCTGAAGACTTGTAACGTTTCGACGTAAATCGACTCGATAATGACCCAAAATCGTTTCAAACTAAATCGACTTGCCAACGACCTGCAACGTTTGGACTCGATCCACCAGTCATTGACCTGCAGCATTTCGATCCAAACTTGCATGTCGACGACCAGCATCGTTCTGACCCAAACCGACCCGCCGACGACCTGCAGCTTTTTGACCCATCGACCCCGCAATGTTTCGAGACACTAAAGGTTGGTGGCGGCCATGTCGAATTGGAATGATGCGGGCCAGGTCCACGCCGCAATCACGGTCTGAGCAGATTCGACATTTAGAACCTGTTCGGGTTGTAGCCGGTTCCACCAGCCAAGTTGGTTTGGTTTGGTACGGCAGTGCGGGTCGGTTCGGTTGGCCAAGTCGGTTCAGACGAGCATTGTTGTTCGGGGGCGACAAGTTAGGTCAACGGTGTGGTCTAATTTCAATTCGAGCCGACAAGTTCGGTTTGCGGTTGGGTCAAGTCAATTATGCATGGCGAGGTCTGTTCAAGCCCACAGGTCGTGGTAGTGGTAGTACAACGACGACTACGAAAGTTTTCAAATTATCATTATCATTCTAGAACTATAACTTTTAGATTTTGACGTAAAAAAACATAAATCTAAATATAATTAGACGTAAAACTTAACACAAACTTGTGTTAACTGATGGATTATTAAGATTTGTGTAAGTTGTTGCACATAAATCATTGTATTTCATCAAAGACGAAGCTTTTAGTGATGAAATTTTTATCGCCAAATTCCAATAGGTTCACCTTCCAAGTTCCAACGTCTGGTCGTCCAGATATGTAATCCTGGCCCAATAAGACCCATGTACAAGTCGGTGCCGTACATATACTGTGATAGGCCACCGTGATAATTGATACATTGGGCTCGTAGGACGTCAAGCAAATAGCAACGGCGCTAGTCTATACTACGTTATAAAGGATGAGGTATAGACAAATATGTTCAAATTGTTCAAAGTTAAGATGGTATATTAAGGGTCCTGTACAAATTTCTAATTTTTTGTCATTTTCTTCCTTTTATGCCCTCATGTACAACCTTTAATACTAATTGTATATATCTCTTATGCACTTTTTGTATCCACATGAAAATGTAACCCCTTCATAAACACTCAATTGAATGTTGTAATACTTGAATCCCAACAATGCTCTTCACCTTCACTATGTTATTTTTTTTTTTCTAGAAAGTGGTTTAAAAAATAATATATGAATATTTGGTAAAATGGTGGCCCTTTGTCCTAATGCATATCACCAAAAGAATAATACATCAAGTATTCATGGTCTGACTTGAATACTTTTTTATTATTTTGTTGTTGGAATATATATCCTAACAATTTCTTGTATATATTATTTTAGTTCAAGTTGTAACAAAGGTGCTTATTACATTACTTATGTTCGGAAGCAATGAAGCATTGATCTATGTATTATATAACATCCCTAATTTGCATTATGTGTTGGTTGGTTTCACTTAAATTTACAAATTTAAATTAGTAGATTTTGTGTGAATACCGGTTTAAATTACTAGATTTGTGTGATTGCCACCCATCACCACCACCTACCCATTGCCACCGACACGACCATGACCTCACCACTTACACGTCGTTGTTGCAACTAGCCACTATAAAAAGAAACAAGAAAATAGCGGGAGAACACTATTTTGGAACATCTTTGTCATTCCTAAGATTGACCACTTTGTAAAGATTGTACATTTACATGTATCATGACCAATTTACAAATACTGTTTTCAGATATAGCAATTAATGACTATCATGGTTTGAACATTGGAATAATTATAATGTTTTTTTTTCTATTACGTAATGTAGGACAACAAAAGAACAAAGTACAACCGATAGAAAATTTTGATAGGCACAAAGAAGTACTAATAATTGAAGTGTTTGATTAACCGAAAGAGAAAACAAGAATTTTGGATCAAATGTATTGATTGGTGAATGTTCTATTGGAAGGGTTTGCCAATAGTAAAGAAGAGTGGTGTTTACCTAAAAAAGACGTCCACGAAATTTTATTCCACCTAATGTACTTGTAAGATGGTTTTTTTTTCCCTCTATTGTTTCTCTTGTCATAAATTTTATGATTTCATACCACTAGGCTTGCTAGCTATATTCATTTAAGTGAATTAAGGTATTGGCTTATTTCCACGTCACATGCTTTCACATATTATGATCCATTCATGGTAAGTCGGTAGTCTTTATGGTTTGAGACTTTGAGATAACGGTACAGACTTGGGAATTTCAATGTTCGGTCAACATTTTGTAACCTGGATCGAGGTTGTGTAAAGTGTAAACGCCCGTTTATTTTTTATACATATTCTTTTTGGAATGTGGTTATGTTTAGAATTCACCCATAAACCCCACACACGTGCCACAAACCCCAACAACTAGAATGCGACAAAACAGATGCACCCGCTACAACGCGCCGACATTCAAACTAGTCTTAGCAGAAGAAAAGGATACACATACATACGTATGTAAATAAATAAAGATTAAATTGTCAAAATGGTCTATGATGTTTAGCTTGAAATGCCACTTTAGACATAAAAGTTTTTTTTTATCACTGAAACCCAGTGGTTTTATTTTGAAACCATTTTTTAAAAGGAGTTAAAAAAACTCAGTCAACTTCAGAGCAAAATAGTCATTTCAGGTTAAAAGTTTTAAAACCCCTCTTTTAACCCTTCTCTTCAAACGTCTGATTAACCTTCTTCCTCACTTCATAAAAAAACAATAATCCCCAAATCGAAGAACAATAAGCAATGTTTTACTGCAATTATGGCAACACAACAAAAGCTAAAATCATCGCCACTTAAACTTCCCATCATATAATAAAAAAATCCAATGGATACCCATTAAACAACACAACAAAGGCTAAACCATCTCCATTTCCCGAACCCTGACCTGAACCAATCCGAACTCGGACCCGAATGGATAGAAAACTCAAAATAAGTGGAAAGAGACACCAATTTCTTCGGGTTTCCTGAATAAAACTTGATGGGGGGGGGTTTAGAAATAACTAGACCAGCACTAGAAGCTAATGGAGCAGTGAGTTGTTGTGACACCCGTCGAAATCACAGGTCATATTCGTACACTTAGCTACATGCTTACAATGTTCATGGCATTACACGTCACCATTTGCATCACAGTTGGGCTATACAGGGTTCCAACAGGTCAATCTCAAGGCATATAGTCCAATAGTAGACCCATTAGTTAGTTTAAGGCCTTAGTTAGTCCTATAATTCATGATACATTTTAGGAAATCCATGCAATTAAACAAGAATTCCAACTTGTTGCCCCGACAAGAATAAAACACAAACAATGTTCATCTACATGAACTATCCATATGCATTGTCCAACAAAGACAATTAAACTCAAATTAACTTGTGTACAAGGGTATTAATTCTACAAATACATATGTACATCCATAGACAAGTTAATGTTTAGCAAAACCAAATTTATATATATATATATATATGTGTGTGTATGTATATTCACGAGCACACATACACACACATCACCAAGATTTCCATGCTTTACACTTCAATTCCCCATGAAAACACCAAAATAGAATGAGGGACATACATTAGCTTATTCTTACACAAGTTGACTTCCTAAAACCATCTAAAACACTATGTAGGAGTCAATTTACACACATGAGAATGCATTGGAAATGAACAACTCTCCTTACACATACATACATACATACATACATACATACATACATACATACATACATACATACATACGTCATACACACACATCACACGCATATATATATACACACACACACACGACACATATACACTCACCATTCTTATCCATAACACACCACACATCTATGCTTTATACTAACATGTCAACAAGTCAACAACACAATTCACATGGACCTCAAGACTAAGTTGACTTGCCACAAAAACACATTTTGTCTCATTTTTTCGGCCCCCAAGAGTCAACAAAGAGGTGTGCACACAATATCCTAAGACACTAGTCAACCACTTGCATTAGAGTGGCAAAAACATAAAACATTTGATCATTCCCACATTGTCAAGCTTCCCAAAACACCTTGCTCCTTCCCCATAATTTTCGGCTTCTACACCACCCTACAAGCCAAGCCAAAAACCCAAGTCAACACCTTACCTTACAAGGACTCTAGAAGAATGCACACCAATAAAACAAAGATTTGACCTTCCCCAATTGTGAACCAATGAGACCATGGTTTCCCTCCCACCATTCGGGTATATATAGGACCCAAGAGAGACATGAGAATCACACCACAACTCCTCACAACTCACTAACACTTGAACACTCCTCTCTTTTCCTTTGTTTCCCATCGGCCGAAGCCCAAAGACCCACAAGGGGTTTGTTTCGATCAAGCCTCACCACCATTTAGGAGTCCCAAGTTCTCATCTAACATCTAGGAGCTTTGTTGGAAGGAAGTTAGCTTGTTTTCTTTTATATTTTCGGACATATACGCGTGAGGTATCACATCCGAACCATTTTCCTTTCTTTATACACTTCGGTTACATGTGGTGGTCGCCCGAGAACACACACTCGCACACCTTTACAAATGATTTTGTCAAGTAAAACTAACATATACACTCAAGTTTTATGTTAAAAAGTTCGATGTTTATGTATACACACATACGTACATTGGTGCATACACCTTAGAACATGTGCAAATGGACATCTACGAGCATACACACATACATATGAATGTATGCGTGCGTGTATGAGGCCAAGACCTGGCCCAAAAGTAGTCTATTTCACTTTATTTTACAACATACAATATGGTTAGATTTATAAACATGTGTTAGGAACTATAAAAACATGTGTTAATAAGCTTTAACACAAGAGTTTTCTTGAAAACATATGGTATGCAAGTATATACCAAGGCAAAACACCTAAACAAGTTGTTTTCATACAAGATTATCCAAAAATGTGTCCATATGCCACCCTAGGTTTACATAAATGTGACATACATAACACTTGGTAACATTTAGTAAGACAAAGTACTTGTTTTTACCCAAAAAACAGACTAAACATAGTCACCTAAAAAACAAATGAACATTTTCTGACACATACAGTGTGTGACACACGTGGATAGTGGTACAGAAGCCCCTAGCCCATAGGTGTTACCGGCGGGTGAACAGTTGCATGATAGTTAAAACAAAACATAGACTTAAGATTGCCTTTAAATGAACTTAGGGCATCCCAGACCAGACACACCGCATCAGGATCAGTTCAGTGCTAGTATCCAGACACCAAGTGAGTATTCACGGCCCCTTTTACAGTTTTTACATTTTTCCGGGGGAAAAACATGCGTACAGTTTTCATTTACAATGCATGACTATTATGTGAACATGAGACATTAAGGTTCAGGATCCATTAAGCCCTCGTGTCATACATCATACCATAACAATTAGCTATGGACTTAGCCATGAAACACCGGGATAGATCTATCGGGTTGACACCCCTACTCATGGTCAGTCGCTCTGACCGGATGACAGATATCAAAAGAGTGCTTATATTTCACATTATTCATTATCTTTAGTGTACAATGGGCGAGACACAACATGTCAAGGTTTGGTTATGGGCTCATGTCAGATCACGTATTGATTATTGCCCTAGCTAGGCAATGATTTAGTCGGTTTTGGATTATATGTCCATCACATAGAAAACCCGTGAACTCACCAACTTTGTGTTGACCCATATCTTTTGCATGCATGTTTTTCAGGAAATTAGCATGGATAATGGAACTTGTAGGGGTCGCGTGCGAGCATTTTTGGGATACCTTCTTTTGGACCGTTGTGTCGTCATAATAATTTTAGACATTTATATACAATGGTTTTAGTTTTAAACAATTAACGAATGTTGAACGGATTTGGTTGTTTAATGAAAGTTCCCGCTTTATTTTAATTAATGCTCGTGTGACCTTTGTGCTTGGAAATCTTTCGAAGTCGCACCTCGTGTTTCCGCCTTGGCGGGGTGTGACAGTTGCAAGGATAAACCATGAGTTGCAACGTTTGCATCACCGTAAAATGCAAGAACAGTGTCAAAGGTTGAATGTTGACTAAAATCGTCGAAGGAAAAGGATGAAGTGGTGAGTGCTGTTATAGATTCGAAGCGAAAGGACGAAGAAACATAAGGTTATTTTTAAATAATTTCAGACCATTTTGTTAAAATTGTTAGTGAAGTTAAACAGGTGATTTATGAACACATAGGGTTATGAGAATTCGGGATGAAGAAGATGTGGGGAATGGTGTAGAGAGAGAAGATATTGAGAGTGTGAGTGAGTGGGTTGGGTTGTGGTAGTGCAGAGGGGATGAAGTACCGGTTTAGTTGATTCATCGGAGACAATTGGTTTTTCTCCGGAAGTAGTCGACGGGGTGAGGTGATGACGGTGGAGGAATACGATGGAGATAGGTGGTGGTGATGGAAGTGGACGATTGAATTGGTTACGTGATTATGTTGATAGACTATCGGAATCGTTTGGAGGTTCCGGTAGGTTTTTCACCAGAAGTAGTCGACGTGGTGACGGTGGAGGAATACGACTGCAGTGGTGGTGGTTATAGTAGGGTTGGAGAAGACATTAGAGGAGATAGAGAAGGGGTTAAAAGAGGGGTTTAAAACTTTTAACCAAAAATGAATATTTTGCCCCTGAAGTTAACTGAGTTTTTTAATTCCGTTTAAAAAATGGTTCAAAATGGAACCAAAATAAAACCATTGGGTTTCCAGTGATAAAAAAAACTTTTATGTCTAAAGTGACATTTTGGTCCAAACCTCATGGGCCATTTTGACAGTTTACTCATAAATGAATGAATATCTGGTACCCTTTTTAGCAGCTAAGTTTTTGTTACACACGTGATTTGAACCCCTCACCACGTGAAAAAGCTACTATAGTCAGATCTTCTGCCAATCCTATCTCATCAAAGTCGGGTAATAAAAAGAAGGAACTTTATAATGAAATGAAAGAAGGCGAATGAGACAAAGTCTTATCCAACACCTTAATACCACTAGGCCATTGACCTTTTTTAGGGTACCTACACACTTACACCAAACATGTCCTCTAATTTTCAGGGCTAGTCTGTAGACTTCAAATAACCGGTACAAGTAGTAAATATGTGCTCGAAGTCTAACTGAGTTACTACGGCATGACTCAAATTTTAAAACAAGTTAAAAGTTGAGCCCGAACTAGGCTCGTTTATATAAAGAGCCAATTCAGCTCTTTTATAAATTATAAACCGAGATACTCAAGTTTGCAATTTATAGAAAGAAATGTTGTTTGGGTGACCGGTGATGTGAGACATGGATATATACAGGGAGCAAAGGGGAAACTTTCTCGTTTAGGCAAAGTGAGAGAAGTGAATAATCTGAGGCTATTTTACGTCGATTGTAACCCACATAACTTACCATTTCGTTCATCTGTATCATCTCCACCTCACTTCTATGGCCCCGTTTGGTTCAGGAAATTCGGGAGGAATTGGAATCGAAATGAACTAAAATTAGTATCTAACACTCTCGTAGAGAAAGCAAACTATCCACTAGGTTTCACCAACAAACCCTCCTCTCCCTTTGCAAAAACCATTTTCATTTTTTTTTTTACCTATCAATTGCATTTTCATTAACCAAGTAAATTACATAAGGATGTTAGGTAGGCGGGCAACAAGCTGCGCCGCCATCCCTTTTTGAATAAAAA
Organism: Ambrosia x helenae; assembly: GCA_030844895.1. Taxonomy (NCBI): domain Eukaryota; kingdom Viridiplantae; phylum Streptophyta; class Magnoliopsida; order Asterales; family Asteraceae; genus Ambrosia; species Ambrosia x helenae. The sequence continues at coordinate 52,120 of JAUTDX010001543.1, forward strand.
ATCTCAATCTGCTAAAAACAAAGCCCCGCCCTTGGGGGGTGGAAAAGTTGTTGTGCACTACTCGCTGAACCCGAGCCAAAAACCGCACCGCCTCCGGTGCCAAGGAACCAAACGTGTCGAAGGCCAAGGGAACGAAAACATGTTGATTATCCTCACATGTTTTAGCATGCTTTTCCACTTTCTTGGATTCAGCTCTCATGACCGCTTGCCCGGCCAAAAACCCACTATCCCGAAGCCCATCAAGGGGGGACACCCCGGTAAGATCAACACACGCATGTTTCCCACCTTCCCAACAAAAAACTAAGACGTCCGCTGGGCGAAAGGTGGACCTCCCCTCCGCGGGGTCTGTGTGAAAATTAACTGACGCTTCTTTTCTTGCGGAGATCCATGCTCTTTTAAGGGATTTTGGTAATCTTTGAATCTAAATTGGAAAGTTTTCAGTCAAAATTTGCGTTTGGTGGAAATGGAATTGGAAAATGAAAATATTTCACCAGATTCCAACAAGCTAAGGAATCTAACAATCCTTGCTATATGTGATGGAATTGTTTGGAATATTCAAAGATTACCAAAATCCCTTAACCTCACCCCACTTATTCATCCAAAACTCACAGCACACCGGTAAGACTACTAGGTGTGGAGGAGGCCCATCATCTATGATGGTCCTTCACCTTAGCTGCCACGTCAGCGTGAGGTATGAGCATCATGGAGATGATGGTCCTAGGGGTGTGGAGAGGCCCATCATCATTTAATGTTTTTTTAATTAAATAATATTATCATATTAATGTTACAATAAAAAAGTTATTATTCTAATATTAATATTAAAAAGTAAATATTACATTAAAACCATTACAAATAATTTAAAAAAAAACATAACTAAAATTAAAGTAACCTATTCGACATAAAAAAAATTACAAATAATCTACTCTTGCCCGTTGTTCCAAATATATTCAACCAAGTCCGCTTGAAGATTGTGATGTGTGAACTCGTTATGTAACGAGAACTCGTTTAAATCTTGTTGATGTGGGTTGACAGGCACCGTATTCTCCGGCGGGGCATTCTCGTCATACGCACAGATGTCGGTGCCTTCGTCTTCGAGTATCATGTTATGCAACAAGATACAAGCATACATACAGTAACACAATTTTTTAGGGGTGAACATACGTGCCGGGTTTGCAATGATGTGCCATCTTGCTTGTTTAAACACCAAATAATCGCTCAATGTCCTTTCTTGTCGCCTCTTGATACTTGGCAAATTTCATTCTTTTTTCATCGAACGTGTGGTGAATACTTTTAACAATCGTCGAGTAAGATGGGTAGATTCCATCATCAAGATAATAACCGCGCCTATACTCCACCCCTGATACTGTAAAGCTGGTATCCGAGCCGGTTCCTTTTATGACATCGTCAAAAATCTCCGACTGGTTAATAACATTAATGTCGTTGTTCGAACCAGGAACGCCAAAGAAAGCATGCCAAACCCATAGATCTTGTGAACACACCGCCTCCAAGATTATTGAAGGATATTCTTGATCCCCTCGTTTGAACATTCCGCGCCATGCTACCGGGCAGTTTCTCCAAGGCCAATGGTAGCAATCAATGCTTCCGAGCATTCCTGGAAAACCATGTTGTTAGTGGTGAAACTGATACAATTGTTGGACCTCACTGGAGTTTGGTTTTCGCAAATATTTCTTGCTATAAAGCTTCACCACACACTTGATAAACTTGTACAGACATTCTCGTGCAGTTCTTTCTGACATTTTTAAATACTCGTCCCAGGAATCCGCCGTAGTCTCGTAAGCTAGTTGCCGACGTGCCACCGTGCATTTTTGTAGGGTGGTGAACCCCCTTTTGTTTCTAGCATCGTATCGTAGGGTAAAAAATGGGTCTAAGTTAGCCATATCATCGGCTATACGTAAGAACAATCTTCTACTCATTCGGAATCGACGCCTAAATAATTCCGCCGAGTATAAGGGTTCGTCGGTAAAATAATCGGCCACCAATCTATCATGGGCACCTACACATATTTACAAAAATATAAACACAGTAAAAATCTACAATCTTAAAAAAATTAAATATAATAAACACCCTACAATGTTAAAAAAATATAATACACATAAATATATAAAAAAAAATATAAAACTTACCCTCTCGGTCTTTATTTATAGCCGCTTTCCTAGTTCGAGGTACCGAATCGACTTCATCTCCTTCCTCCTCGGCAATGATCTGTGCCGCTTGCGCCACGATGTTTATAACAAAATTTACTGCTTCGTTTGTAGATGATGAACCCGAAGAAGACGAAGACGACGAAGAAGATGATAACGACATGGTTGTTTGAGGGTTTGGATTTTTTATAAATAATTGTTGGTTTAAATATAGTGAGAGTGTTTGAGAGAGTTTTTATAAAAGTGGTATAAAAATTGTGGTGAAAAAGGGTTTGGATTGTTTGGTTTTATATAGTTTGAAAAACCTTTTTTTTTTAATAACGGTCAAATACCCGTTGTCCAACGTTCCCTTCCAAATCCCAAGACAAAACTAGCCCCGGCATGAGAGGCAAGGAGTGCCGGGCATGCTGTTGCCGCGCCAGGGGGCGGTGTAGCCCGGCACGGCGATGCCGGCCCCTTGTCGTGCCCCATATCTACCAGTCTAAGGCTGCACGGTTTGGTTTAACTTGCTGGGGTTAGTTAAAGCGTCATGTCACTGCCATGTAGGCTTTAACTAGTACGGAACTAGCACGGTATGGTTAAAAGTATCCTCAATCATTTTCTAATCATTTTCAATTTATTTTTATTCCTTTATTTAAAAATAATAAATTAAAATAACAATACGAAAACTAATAATTTAACAATAACAAATTAGTTAAATTTTCCAACTGCTATATTCCGGTGGATCACCGCAATAGCCGTAGTAATTATCACCTCATCAATCAAGCCCGGATCAAATGAAGAGTCAAAGTGTGAGGCTATTTTTATACGGTCCATAAGCGTTTGCAAAAGAGAGCCTTTTGAGCCTCTCGGCTCCCAGATACTTGAAGAAAGATATCTTAAGGTATGTACCATTTTCATGAACTTTTCCCATTATTCTACCGCGGCTCCTGTCAATTGGTTTATAGCCTTTCACGGTTAAGATGCTCTCTATCATAATGTACCACGTCGTGTAGATAGTCGATGTTAAGTTTGCGCATTGCACCTTTGCGTTCCTCTATTCTCGGTCTGGTACAATTGCTGCACCGGCTGGACTTTCTGACCTCTCCTTGTCTTGAATTTTCGAAAGTTCCCTTCACATCAGACAACTTACCCCCACGCTTCTACTTATATTCGTATTATACGGATCCTTAATCAATCTCTCATAGATTAGTTTCTCACTTTGATTGCTTCACACGGATTACCCAATTCACTACTTTGTCTGGATCCTGCACACCCTCATCTGCACAGGTTTTTTTTTCTTTCTTCCTTCTTTGACCATCTTCCACAATCAACGCATCTTTAGTAATTATAATCATTGACATACAACACTTAACCACCCCGCTTCTGTGTTGTTGATGCCCCTTCTTCACTATCAGTCATCTAGGTTGTCACCATTGTAGCAGACCGCTGCTGATCGGACGCACCAAAATACTATCAACAATTGCTGCTATTGTCATTTCACACAATCAGACTAATGCTCTTTTTTTTAATGTTAGACTCTTTCTGTTTATTATAAAACTAGGAAACCGAAGCACACCAGGAACCGATCACAAGCCCTCCTACTTATACAAACTCAAGCGTAGACCTATTCTAATTCAAACTCTATTAAACATTAAATAAACCTCTCTTGTTAACTTAAAACCATTTAGAAAGCTTTGATCAGGAACAATGTGAAGAGTTAAGAGAGTCTGAACACTAGATAACGATGACGAAGTTAGAACCCCTAAATCGGACAACCGAGATTTTTTCTAAGAGCACTCAAGGATGATGCGGTAGCGAAAGATGCACTTAAGCTCAGAAAAGCTGAAACAGATATGGAAGGCACAACTTGGAGGATAATATAATACAAATATATCTCAATCTTATAAAGTTATTAATATAGTTTTGTAAAATTATTTTGAGAACTTAAAATTTTCCATAAAACTAAAAAACTAGATATTCAAAAGAAATAAACATGAACACACACTAAAGGCTCCAAACATATCAAGCATAACAAAGGGATGGTATGACTAATAATCTGCTCAAGAGCTAAACTTACAATCCTGCAAAAGAAACCATCACCCTAAAAGAACAAAGTCAAAGTCACTTTAATAACCTATAAATATGTTGTAGAAAAGAGAAAGACATCCTACTAGCAAATATTGAGATAGATGATATCCAACCCACATGTTTCGATGGATTTGATGGCTACTGTTTACGCCTTAGGGGCGTCCTTTCTTTGTGCTGCAAGAAGGGCATTTGTACTGCTTGATACTTTCGGCCTTTGCTGGTGTTATTTTAACACACTTCCCGTGATACCACCTCTCACAGATGTCACAGCCAATCCAGAATTCATCACCGCTGTAATTCCCACCACAGGTCCCGCAAAGAGTCTCCCCGTGCTCGTCTTCCTCTTCTGCATAACTCTCATCATAAGCCCTTGGTGTGCTTTTGGCTTGTCCGTCACTCGTCCTCTGTAAACAAAACATGCTTAACCGGTCAACAAAGGTCGTTGTGACCAACCCAACCCACCGGGCTTTATCACCGCCAATGAGATAGATGATTTGAAGGATAGTTTAGTACCTTTGTGCTAGATCGGGATTTGTTGCCATTGTCCACAGGCTTGTCCTTGACATGCTTCCGCTCAGTTACGACTTCAAACACAGTTGGTAGCTCATTTATCATGCTGAATAGACGCTTCCTGTGCAAAAGAATGTCATTACCGGTGTGAAAAAGTGTTATAAATAGATTCGTACTCCCAAATGCAACTTACAACGTAACATATTTAGCAATTAAAACTATACCACTAATACCAAAATTTTAAAAAACCTTTCTAGATCATCCCATTAGAAAAATAAAACATAAGTAGTTGTAGAACACATTAGTAATACCGAATTAAACAAGAAAAAAGTGTGTCCGTGCCCAGAATAGACAATTTCTTTCATCCCAATAGTTAGCTTTACAACATGTTATACCTAATTTTCCTAACTTAGGCTTCCATGGCAAAGATTTATGATACTTGCCATCACTGATAGAGAACGGATTGCTTTTAATTTGTCTGAAAGTTGCTCTAATCACCAATCAGTTCACTTGCTACTAGTTACCAAACTTACACTACTAATGCAAGCATATATTATAATATGTTCACTTAGAATTTATGAAAATTAAGCTGTTGCTAAAGTGAATAACAGATTAACAGTAGTAGAGATATAGAATACTACTAATGCAAATAAAATGTTTTTCTTTGAAAAATAAAAAATAATAATATTAAACAAACCTCTGCTCCAGTGACAGCCTTGTCCAACATCATTACAGGTTATTCTTTTACTTAACAGAAGATAAATGGGAATATAATCATGAGCAAAAAGAAAGAAATTCATTAAAAAAAAGAACACCTTTATTATTTCTGATTGTCTAAAACTCACAGAAAAGTAAAAACTACACCATTTGGTGCCCGTTTACCCGCCGCTCACTTGTAATTCTTGTTGGTTTTTAATTACAAGTTCTCAAACGGTTATCATTTGAAAAAAATGAAAACATATATAAAGAAATGCGGGAATGCAAGAATATATGCATGGAAATTCACTGAACTAAAATATATACTCAGATGTAAATTAGAAGTTGAAATGACAAAAGAAAAACACCTTTCATTCCTATTCAAACGAGCACCGAAGTAGAAAGCAACTGCCAACAACCAAGAATCGGTATGCACAGCCACCAACGACAACCAATCTCTCCGGTGCATCCCGTCTCTTGCGAAGTTAATCCCCAACGCTGGTTCCGGAAGTTCTGGAGGAACTTCCTCCGCTGGAAGTGTTACTTCCCATGTTTCATTCGGATGCCCATACAAACACAAATTCTCCTTCTCTACAGATTCATAAATTCATCATATTAACCACATTTAGTCATCAAAACTTAGACCTAACTACCGTCTAACGCATATTTATAACACTAAGCATAAGTACTAAATAACCATGAGCTATAGCTTTTATTCGAAAACGTTCATTTTTCAAATTCCAAAAATAAAAACATTACTCAATATTGTTTACTAATTTTAAAAGTTACCATACAACCCGCAATAGCTCATTGTTTTAACTCAAACATCAAGTTAAAACACAGTTCTCCAACTCTTCAATAACCAAATTCACAATGTAATTATACAATGAAGAGCGCGCAGCGCATGTGTACGCATATATATACATATATCGTTTGTAATCTAACACAATGTTGTTAGTCACAAAATTCAACTGTTGTTTCCCACAATGCAAAACATTTTATCCCTCTGAACACACAAATTAAAATTCAATTACAAATTAACCACAAACAAAACCTCCATTTGTTACAAATCCTATATAAAATAGTTAATTAACAAAATTATATCAATCTGGAACCTAAAGTTACTTAAAAAAACATTCATACATAACAGTAATAATATCACTCAAATTCAACCCAACAGTAATATTCCAAAACCTAATTAATAATAACATATATAAACACAAATATAAACCTGGATCACAAGTGGCGTAAAATTCATCAACATCTGCAACAAAACAAAAACAAAATATTAAAAAAAAAAAACAAAAACCAACAAAACACATAAAAAGCAACAGAACATAATTATATATACCATAAGTAAGGGCACGAACGATTCCAGAACGACGAGCGCTATAATCCTTGAAGATCTCTTCAACAGTACGAGGGCTAGAAGAAATCGCAGCCATTTCCATAAATTAAAAATAAAAAAACGTTCAGATCTAAAAAAATATAAAACCGATCGAGTTGTAGAAAGTTAGGAATAAATCAGAGAGGAATCGAGGGTTGATTTTGGTCCTTCGTGGATTAATTTAAGGGTTTGTTTGTTTGTTTATTTGTTTTCAGTATGAAGGGATCACACACAGTTTGTCAATGGCATTTGAATCAGATATAGAGAGAGAAAGAGAGAGAGAGATGGAGAGGTTAAAAGGGGGAAGGAGAAGGAATTTTTTGACCTTTTTTTGGATGAGATTAAATTATAGCCGTCGGATCATGATTTTCTCTTTTTTTCATACTTTTGTGTGTATTAAATCTAGGAGAGAGAAAGAGAGAGAGAGAGAGGTATTTGTGTTTTTGGTTTGTGGATTGTTTTGCTTTTAGGTCCTTGGGGTTTTGGTTTTCGGTATGATTGGTCCTTGTGGTTATGGGTTGGTGGTGATTGTGTCCCTAGAGGATGATGATGTTGATGATAAGGACGCTATGAGTGAATTGCATAAATGGTCCTTGGACTAGGTGATAGCATGATAGGTAGTGTGTTATATGTTGTTTTTTGGAATGTGTTTTTGTCACTTTTGTGAAATTTAGATGACAAAGGGTGGTAGCTTTGATAGCTAAAAACATGTTTTTATTCTATATGAGTTGTATGTTTTTTGTGTACTTTGTTTGTTTTGAATATAGTTTTCTATTTGTGGTATGTATACCTAATTTTATCATGTCTTTTGTAAAATTACTTGAATAGTCTTCATTTTCTTAATGAGCTCAACTACTCTTTGTCTATACAAACCCTAACATAAAATCGAATATCATATAAGAAGTTGAATTATGATATTTTTTATTAGTAACTCGCCATGGTTTGGTTTGGTTTGTATAGTCATCCCAGGCTAGAAAAAAGAAATGTAAATTTCGTGGCAAGGCACAATGTTCTTGAAAAAGATGGGTGAGTCCAGCAATTTTAGGAATTGTATTATTTGTAGCATGATATTCAGGGGTTGTTTGGTAAGCTTCTTAATGAGGCTCTAAACTATTCAGCACTGAATAATTCAGCATCCAACATGTTTGTTTTAGCTTCTGAATGGAATGGTTGAGGCTGAACCATTAAGATTTGGGATGTTGCTGAACCATTAAGCACTGAACTATTAAGCACTAAACTAGGCTGAACCTTAACGAGGCTCTCCTACCAATGTGGGACAAGAAAACTAACCATTAAGAGGTTCAACTTAATGATTCAGCGCTTAACCATTCAGACCTCTTAATCATTCAGACCACTTAATGATTCAGCACTTAATCAACCAAACAGCCCCTTAGATCTGTAGTTGGAGCGAGATACCACAAGTTGATTCTCAACGCTCCATGATATGTAATGAGCTGTGATTGTTTTAGAGAGAGAAACAAGAGAGAGAGGGTTTAGCCAAACAAAGCTTATCAATGGTATTATAGCTATCTTTCCTCTGACCTTGGGTTAGGGCTACAACTACAACAAGTAATATTCAGTTCAATCTTCAATCCATCCTTCCATTTTTCTAAAACTCACAAAACTTCCTCTGTCCATTGTTCACCATCGAATCTCCATCATAAACCACCTTATCACCGTTTCTTTCAACCAATATTCTTTTAAGCAGGGGCGATTTCATTTTTTAGTAATTAGGGTTTCTACAACAACAATCAAGATTCAATACTGTGATCAACAATGTCTTGAATTAGGCAGCGATCAACTTGATTTACTCAACAGCAGCAACAATTCAACCATGGAAATAATAATAGGAAAGATTATGTCAATATGGCAAGAAAGTACTGTTACAGAGTATAGTGATTGATTTTGAGATTATTCTCTTCTTCTTTGTGTTTCTTTCTCCTTCTCCTATCTTTCACTCTTTAGTTTTTTGATTATCAAATTGATCCATATCAATATGAGATTGCCACCAAGGGAAACAAAGTAGCCATAGGTGGGATGTATGGTTTCAATACAATGAGTCTAATCCAAAACTGAATAGCGAAGAATCAAAGTCACATGGGTCGTTTAAAGATAAGACCATATAAAATGATGCTCTTAACAGACAGAATGATCCGTTTAATGGACTAAAAGTGAGTTGTTGTTGTTGTTGGATCATTTAGGAACTAGCCACTTAATGAGGAAAGCCATGGTCATCAAGTCTTGATGGTTAATTCAATGAAAACTGTCTTTATGAGTTGCTCGTTTAAGAAGAAACTCTCACAGTTGGTGATGGTGCCTTTAATGGATTATTATTAGTGAAACAACAATATATAACATAGAAGCTTTGATAACGGGACGAAACATGTGTAAGTAATCCAAGCCTGGAATTTGTGTGAAACTTTGAGCTACCAAATAGGCTTTAAGCCATTTAATCATGTCATTTGGTTTACATACGGTTTGAAACACCCATTTGGATCTTATTAGATAATTGGGGACGATGAATAAGAACCCAAGTATCATTGGCCTATAATGTTGTTGTTTCCTCATTCATGCTAATAACCACTATGGATCTTTAGCGTCAGATTTAAAGCCTGATTTTTATGACTCAAATAAAGCAAGAGGAAGAAAATAAGTGTCATATCGAGGTAGATTAGCAAGGTCATCATGCTGAAAAATATTATCTTTTACCTTGGTAATCATGTGATTAATTAAGGACGTAGGAGGTTTAGTTGACTTATGATTGGAAGTGGGTTACTATTTAGAAGCCTTTTGTGTATGAGCTTGTTTATGTGTAGAAGCCTCCTATGTAAGAACCGGTTGTAAGGGAACTGATTGTGCATAAGTTGTTGTCTATAAACAGTTGTAGTCAGAGATAGTTTGCCTAATGAGCATGGGCTTATCTAGGAAAAACGAGACATGTGTAAGTCCATGGAACCAGCCTTGAAGATGTATGTAGGGCTAATCTGGGATCTTCATTGAATTTGGATGGAAACAAGGATGTATGGTCAAACAAATCAATGAAGTAACGCAATCTTTTTGGGGTAAACATACGGGTGAAAATTCGAGTATCATGTTATGCAACAAGATACAAGCATACATACAGTAACACAACCTTTTTGGGGTGAACATATGTGCCGGGTTTGCAATGATGTGCCATTTTTGTTGTAGAACCCCAAATAACCGTTCAATGTCCTTTCTTGCCGCCTCTTGAAACTTGGCAAATTTCTTTCTTTTTTCGTCAAACGGGTGGTGAATAGTTTTAACGATCGTAGCGTAAGGTGGGTACATCCCATCAGCAAGATAATACCCGCGCCTATATTCCACCCCCGATACTGTAAACCTAGTATCCAGACCGGTTCCTTTTATGACATCGTCAAAAACCTCATATTGGTTAATGACATTAATGTCGTTGTCCGAACCAGGAATGCCAAAGAAAGCATGCCAAACCCATAGAACTTGTGAACACACAGCCTCCAAGATTATTGATGGATGTCCTTGACCCCCTCATGTGAACATTCCGCGTCATGCATTTGGGCAGTTTTTCCAAGGCCAATGCATGCAATCAATGCTTTCAAGCATTCCTGGAAAACCATGTCTTTGGTGGTGGAACTGATACAATTGTTGGACCTCACTGGAGTTTGGTTTTTGCAAATATTTCTTGCTGTAATGCATCACCACACACTTGTTAAACTTGTACAGACATTCTCATGCAGTTCTTTCCGACATCTTTAAATACTCGTCCCCCGCATCCGTCGTAGTCCTGTACGCTAGTTGCCGAAGTGCCGCTGTGCATTTTTGTAGGGTGTTGAACCCCCTTTTCTTTCTAGCATCGTATTGTAAGGTAAAAAAATGGGTGAAAATTCGCCACATCATCAGCTATACGTAAGAACAATCTTCTACTCATTCGGAACCTACGCCTAAATAGGGTCGCCGAGTATAAGGGTTTGTCGGCAAAATAATCGGCTACCAATCTATCATGGGCACCTACACATATTTTAACAAATATAAACACAATAAAAATCTACAATCTTAAAAAATTTAAATATAACTAGTGGTATTTATATTCACGTGTTGCGCGATTGTTGGATGTGATGTTGCAAAATCGTGTCTTTTGGTAGAAATTAGAAGCTATTAAATAAAGTTGTAAAGAAAAGAAGGTTTGCGGGGCGCAACTCGAATTTTTGCCGTCTAATAATAACGTATTATATTCGACCGACTCATTTAAAAAAAACAGTTTACGTCGAAACGTAAGACAATTTGAATTTTTACCGACAAAGGAAAAAATTGGTGGCCAAAATGAAAAAAAAAATTATTTATTGTCTTAAAAACAAAAGGAAAAAATTTGTGGCTAAAAAGACACAAAAAAAGTTAACTATTGTCTAACATGTTTTATTTCAATATATAAAAAAACAAAAGAAAAAACTTGGTGGCCAAACTTCAAAAACAAAATTAACTATAGGCTTAAAAAGGAAAAACTTGGTGGCCAAAATAAAAAATATAAAAGTTTACTATTTCTTTTCTAGATCTTTTAATATATTGTTAATAAACAACTACAATCTAAAAAAATAAATATAATATACATAAATAATCTAAAAAAATATATAAAACGTACTTTCTTGGTCTCTGTTTATAGCCGCTTGCTTAGTTCGAGGTACCGAGTCGACTTCATCTCCTTCCTCCTCGGCAATGATCTGCGCCGCTTGCGCCACGACGTTTATAACAAAATTTACGGCTTCGTTTGTAGATGATGAACCCGAAGAAGACGAAGACGACGAAGAAGATGATAATGACATGGTTGTTTGTTTGGATTTTTTTATAAATAATGGGTTGTTTAAATATATTGAGAGTGTTTGAGAGAGTGTTTAAAAAATTGTGAAAGAAAATGGAAAGGTTTGGATGTTTAAATAAAAAAAAAACCTTTTTTTTTTAATATTGAACCGTTTGTCAACGGTCATAAATGCCCCAACGTTCGAATCTTGGCCCGGCACCAAAGTCACGAGCATGCCGCCCTTGCCGTTGCCGGCATAGGGGGGCGGTGTTTGCCGGGGCGGCATCACCTTGCCCACCCTATGCCGGTGCCCACACTGAATGGCCTAATACAAATGATACATGATTGGGGTATTTATACTTAAGGTCTTGACGGTTAAGAAACTGTTTTATAACCAATCGACACAACTAATATACAACCGACATAATAATACAGACACGTCGTTCTGTTTTGCCGCCAAACATCCTTTTGACTTTTTCTTTGAGTTTTGATCATCAATTCAATTTCTTGATTACAAACTTCTAACATGAGTTATAAGTTGTTACAACAGTAAACAAAAATAAAAATAACAACCTTAAACAGTATCAAACAACATAAGTAGCTTTACAGATGGGTATTTGTCACCCTCTTGACTGTACAAAGGAACAGGTCGTATGCCTTTGTTGATCTCTCTAACTGGTAAGCATGTTTGGCCTGCAAAATCATCCGCTTCTGATATATCATTTTCATGAACTTCTACTCGAAGCAGAGCCAGTTCTGGAACCGTTAACGCGAACTCGAATTCTTCGTCCCAAGCTGGATTCCAGCTGTCCTCCACTGATTTGGATTTCTTCATTATTGAATCAGCAGGCACCCCAGCAATTCCAATCTGCATCAAATCCAAACCTTTTATTCACGGAGTGTATGTGGTCCGGTCCGGTCCGAGTTTGGGTTAATAGTCATTAGCCAACTACGGTTTCAGGAAATGACAAACCAAGCCGACACGTCGGATGGTGAAGGGATAACACCTCATACTGGTACAAGGCCGAGCACAGTCTTGCTACCACTATAAGCACAACAACATGCTTGAATGACCAAAAGGTCAACGCATTGTTCAGGTCATTTAAGCACGTCAGTGTACTTGGTGTTCGGCCCGGACTGTGTCCTGCCCCGTGGTTTAGTATGGGGTGTTATCACTTCAAATGGGTCGACTGAACCAATCGGTTTTAGCAGTTTTAACTAGTGTTTTATTTTTCTTTTGAGAATCATTAGTTTGTAATAAAATTTAAAAACTATTCCTGCTTAAAACAAATTTTCGAATCAATAGATGACTTACCCTCACATAGAAATCTGGTGGAGAGTATGCATCAAAATGTGTATGTTTAAAATCATAATACCATCCTTCACCCATATAAATAGTTACCTGAGTAAACAAAAACAGCGCGAATCAGTTCAGGATAATTACAAACCAAATCATAAACATTTAAGATAATTATAAATAGTTACCTTCAATTTCATTTTAACCGGTAGTTCGACTCTGGGGTCAAAGACCTCATGACCACCGGTCAACAAAAAATCAGGCTTTTTAATATATCCACAGCCTCCATTTCCCCTAAACATTCCTTGCATTAGCCACAATGATCTTCCATACCCCTGTCACATCACATGAAGCATGAACAAACAAGGAAGTAAATTTTTTGCAAATTTCAAGATTACTGTGTAACCTGCATATTGAATGCAACCATCTGAGCTCCATGCATCCACCCGACTAGCGGGTTGTAGTTAGATGAGTCGAAACGTATTCCTTTAGGATACACCCTCAAAATATTTCTCTGGGTGAATCTAGAGCATGCCAACTGTTAGCATATAATGATGATATACACCAAATACTGATTGACAAAAAGTAGTCAACACTAACAGTGGTGCCAATCGCGTCAGGTTGAATTGTTCAACCCGAACGCAACATATATATTTATTTATGCCAAAAACACCATCCCTAACCTGAACCAGAACGTTAAAGCCTTTTATCTAAATGTGCTAAATGATTTGATGGTTGGTAATCAAGTTGTAAACGTGTTAATCAGGTTGTCATAAATCTGTAAAACGGGGTTAGATTGGTGGGTTGACTTTTTTAATCAAACAGGTTTGCGGGTCGACCTGTTTACTTGGCATGTAAACCAGGTCAACCCAAACAAAACCTCTTTAATTAAACATGTCAGCCCAAACAAGAACTAATTATATTCTTGTCATGTCAAAAATTGCCACTGCTAGCCAATACCTTACAATCTGAGGCCCATGAGTTTTTGCTGCCTTCTCAAGCTCGTTTTCACTTAAGCTAAGACGCCTTACTTTATCAGGGTCCACTTTCAGCCAATCATCCAAACCACCCTTTCCCTTTCCAGCATGGATGGCAATCAAACTCTTGTATTCAGGTGCCACATCACCAGTTTGAAGATCATCATCGCCATCATCATCTGAAACGTCTTCATCTGAATCATCCTGCAAAGACAGAGTTTGTACAGGTTGAAACGGGTCAAAATGGGTAATGTTAATAGAATCTCAAACTTTTAGTAAGTAATCTTGGCTTTCCTGTAGTCATATATAAATTAGATCTTTCATTTACAATTTAAATTAATAAATTAGATGAATTAGGAGGTTTTATGCATCAAAAATACACTTTAAGGTAACTTTCAGCCCGTTTCTTTTAATGCTAATTATTTAAGTTATACCAATAAGAGATTGAAAAAGATATACATGATTTGACCTGCTCATAAGTAAATGGGTCAGAATTTCCGCCTCTACTAGTACCTATGTTCATGTACCTTATCATCAAGAGCGTTTGGAATTTCACCGCCCCAAGCTGATGTTGATGGATCCTTCTCGTGTGATTCATTTCCCTTGTCTTTGGTTTTGTCTGCTTTAAGGTATTCTTTGGGTGGTTTAGTAGATATGATGAACCGCTTTTTAAGAGACTCAGGTGAAGGGAATTCCTCTAAACATTCTTTGTCAGGAGTAAATAGCATGTTTCCAAATATTTGATGAACCATCTATGATTTTAGTCACATAAAGATTAAGAATGAAATTAACACCAGACGACAATCGAAATTACAAAATTACCTCTGCCACTTTAGCTTGAAGTTCTGTTGTAAGGTGGTCTTCTAAAGTAATCACAACAGGATAATCAGATGCAGTGAAAGCATGATTCTTGATCGACATAAAACACTTTGAAAGTTCAACTGGTGTGGTCAATGTCCTATAATGCACAAAAAAAAAAATCAGACAACTTACATATAAAGCATTAATACAAAAGATAATATAAGTAAAACAAGTTTTTTTTTTTACATTCCATGAAGGACAAGCACGTCGTCTTCAGTTGAATTGGGCCATATATCTAACTCAATGACTCTTACACCTTTCTCCAGTGCTTGAATGATGGGAACATCACTACAGTCACTACTAAGTTGATTCCCGGTTAAATACGAGTTGTGACCAGTGAATATAAAATAATGAGACAATGGAGCAGTCATATCTTGGTGAATCTGGAGAAGAACAGAAGATTATTTCAATAGTTTTATTTCATATAATGTACTACATTGTATGCGGATGATGTGTTTACAAATGTCTGGAGTTTAGCATCTACAAGCAAGGACTTAGGAAAACTGGATGATCAGGTAACAAAAGCCAATTAATAACCACAATAGAATGCATAACTCCTCACGATCCGGATTACTGAATTAAGAAGAATCAGTAACCAGCAAATGCAAATTTGTTTTTGTATGTATATGTATATGTATATCAGTATATGTATGAATTGTGCCACAAAACTATGTTCAAACTCAATTAAATAAGAAGCTGAAATAAGGTAGATTCCATAAATGTGAAGTAATACTTAGCAAATAAGGAGCTGTAGTTTTATCTGGTTGCCATCATTTGCGGTGCTTATTATCAAGTTAAATCATGTTATGAACTAAAATCAAATCAATATAAGAGTTGGAAGCAACTCAAGTAAAAATTCACTTGTACAAGTAGGCATTTCCACAAAAGAAACTAAGGGGGGCAGGGCGCTCCACTGACATATTTTCAACTTCACTGATTTACACCAATCCTGTACTGCCACTTCACTTGAACACAGTTTTGGAGGCAGCACTACCGTGAACCACCCAACCCATAAAAAACAAAAACCCTCATACACAAAAACTTATTCACGGTCCGTTAACTAATACCCATAAAACCTACCAGCAAACCACTACCCGTGTCACCCGGGGCAGTGTTACTGTGCTGGTAGAGGGTACCAACACCGTTTGCTGGTAGTGCCTTGTACCCCCTAATCTTCAAACGACAGTCACCGTTCAAAGTCATTTTTTTTAAAACTATATTCATAGTCAGTTTTTTTAAACAATAAATGTTAGTCTTTTACACCAATAATCCTAAACTATTCAAACTCAATAAATAGAAATAAAATATGAATAACACTAATCCTATCAACAATTAGCAAAAACAATAATAGAAATAAAAGTACAATAATCTTAAATAACCATCTTCAGAGTAATTTTATAACAACAAATTTTACTCATTTATACCGATAATCCTAAACGATTCAAACTAATTAAACAAAAATTAAACCTCAATCATACTAATCCTAACAACAATCAACAAAATCAATCAAGAAAAAAAACATACTATAATCTTAATTAACTATATTCAAAGTCAAGTTTTATAAACCGCAAATGTTAATCCTTTACACCAATAATCGTAAACTACTCAAAATCAGTTGGTTAAGAGAAACAAAAGCTCAATCAAACTAATCCCAACAATAATACTATAATCATAATTAACTACATTCAAACTCAATTTCTTTTTTTTTTAAACCGTAAACGTTACTCCTTTACACCAATAATTTTAAACAATCGAAAACAACAATTACCGAATGCGGAGACAAAACCGGAACAGAAGAGCCAAGAAGATATCTAAAAAACCCATCAACATTGAACTCTTTACGATGAAACATAGCAGACGAATTATTAGCAATGATCGCTTCAGCCTCGTCAACCGTAGCCTTATCTTCATTCTGCACCTCAACAAGGAAGCGCTGGAGGCGGTCAGCGGTCATATGACCATTAACCGAATACTTATCAAACAACAATTTAATTCCTTCAGGAGGCACGGGTGCAGGGACCCTGAACCGGCGTCTGAAACAGAAGCAAACTGTGTAGGATTGCTTAGAAGACGACATGAATGTGTGAATGATGATAGAATGTACGTAGGAATAATAATAATGTTGGGATCTGGATAATAATATATATATTTGATTTATTATTACGTGAATGGATGGTAAGGTAAGGTATGTGTGTTGTGTGTAGATGAAATGGATGTTGGTCGACGGTTGAGATCGTTGGGATGTGTTTTGTTTTTATTAACCAACTTTGTGGGGTCCACTTATGTTTTGAGCGGGCTTTGCAACTGCTAACGTGTTTAACCATCTCTATCGCGTATTTAAAGGTGGTATGGTGACTCTGATGGAGGTGTGTAGTAGGTGATAATTATGATATTGACATTCCAACAATATTTTTTTAGGGAAGGGATGGTCTTTTTATTGGCACACTGGTGTGATGGTTGTAGGACCAGGATGTCGTGTTAAATATAAGAGAAGAGTACAAGTAAGTACATGACTCGCATCGTCTCGTGACTAAGAGGTTGTTTGACAACGGCTGAACTAGTAAGTGCTGAATTATTAAGAGGTTTGATTGAGTAAGAGACTTTTGACCTGACTAATTGGTGATGAGTGGAGGAGGTGGAGTGTGAGTAACTAGCTTAGGGTTATAAACTCAGTTGAATTGATAAATGGGCAAAATTTCTATTCAATATCATTTTGAAATTTAATCGGTAAGAGATTACAGACTGATTCTGATATGTCATGTTAGTGAACAAAACACATTTAATACTGACTGCAGATACAACTTTCTCAATGGAATCATTAAGAAGTTGAAAAACAATTCCATGATTGACTGATTAATTTATGAAATCATTATATCAATATGATACTTCATTTAGAAAAATGCCAATTTAGTTGTTTTCTCACCATTTTTATCTTTGGTTATCTAATAATCTCATTATTTGGTTTATGTCCATTCTTGAAACAATTTATTATAATCAATAGAAGTTATTTCCCAAAACTTTCTCTATATTAACTATATTGCTAGACTTCATTGTTGCGAAGGAGTTGACATCTAAAAACCGACAAAACTTTTATTAGGGAAGGAATCTAAAAGGAATATCCAAAAAACGTGCACTTCATTGTTGCGAAGGAGTTGACATCACACCAAGTTTGTATCTTTTTACTTTGATTATGTTGTGAGAGTGGAAAAAGTTACTAGAACTAAAAAATAAATAAATAAATAAATTGATTATCTTATAACTTCATCGACATAGAGAATCTAATCTTAAACAAATACATAATTTTAAATAAATGTATTGTTGTATTGACCATATGTGATAATACAGAAACAATGAGTGATTCAAAAGATAAATAGAATATGTCAATAGAGTTTTTACGGGATGAAAACCTTGTAAACAATGGTGACCCTACATACATCATAAGGGGGGCGGACGTGCTCCTTAAAAGAAACAAATAGTGTAATATGTAGGCTAAAATCCCAATCGTACCCTTTAAAAATTCAGTTAAGCCTCCTAATTGCACACCTTGAAAACATTTCCTGGGTCCATCACTGCTTGTAAACCACTTCAATGCTCAAGTCAACCATAAGGCTTGTGTAATAACACTTGAAGACAAATGACCATTCACACTTCTACATGCATTACACATCTAAAAGAAAATGTACATTTACACGTATTCAAAAAAGTGTGATGAGCGTGTACTTTACCTAAATGGAGTCTTAAAGGCGTGAGCGCATGAAGTCTAATTAGAACATGTAACACGCGATTGTAACAACCAACTCTAAGATTTCTTGAGAGTTATCTCCCATAAGATATGTTCCTTTAAAATGTTTGCTCGCTTTACATGGTATTACTTGCGAGGTAAAATATTGTTCTATTTGCTCAGGCATGAGCGTATTGTCCCCTGACAACATTATCAAGGAAAAGGTCATTTCTAGAAAAATCCTTCTGAAGAGAGATAACACATGAGGGTCTTACTTGTCTCATCCCTTAGGGTGGGAGGAGTGGTCACCAAAACCACCTTCGGATGGTATAACGTGCCAGAACAGATAAGGGTCACAACAGGTTGTTTTGAAAAATGATAATTTTGATTTGAGTCTAAAACATGTTAAAAAGATAATCATAAAAAATGGTACGAGTCAAAAGGGAAGGTAATAAAAAAGGGTCGGTTTAGTTCAGGTCATTCGGGACATTCACATAAAACTCGGGACAGTTTGCCTAAAACTTCCAATACAATGACCGGCTTCATCTTTTGTTCCAAATCAATATTAACATTCAGATGTTAAACAAGTTAGTTATCAAGTTATCATCTTCATAAGTTTTCTTAATATTAAACTTGAATAACAAAATGCAAAAAATGAAGAACTTTTTATAAAGGTTGGTCCAAAATTTTCAAGTCTTTCTTTTACAATCAGCCCATCTGGTCCCATAGTAATTAACCCAAAATGTATTTAAAGCCCAAATCAACTTAAATTTAAAACATTTGGGCCAAGATGCCATGGCTATTAGAATATACTGGATTAGAGATGTACATCTGGGTTTTTATTTCAAAACCGGTTCGGGTTGTAAATCGAATCGGTTTGGTCAAAATCAGTTTGAGTCAAACCTAGTTCGGATCATATACCGGTTATGGAGGAAAATATTCAAACCATATGCTAATCGGTTTGCGACCGTGTTTTTTCAAATCTGTTCCCGTCCAAACCGGTTTCAGTAGGTGTGTAAACGAGTCGAGCCGGGCTCGAGCTCGGCTCGTCATGCTTTTATGAAGCTTGAGCTTAAGCTCGGCTCGAAATAATTATAGAACAATTTAAAATAAACCAAAAACTCGGCTTGAGCTCGCTTTGATTTTTTCGTACGAATCTCTATCCTAGATGATGCTAAATATGCTAATATTGTCACCTAAAATTAAATTTGTCTAGTCAGACAATCAAATATAACTACATCGTCTAGTACATTTAGATATTACGATAAACAAATCATCTTATCCACTTGGGTATTTCATCAAATGCATTTTCATGTCAGTGCTAGTTTGTGGTATCCCAAATGAACTTTTGCAGAATGGCACCAACTGCTTCCACATTACCTTGACCACCTGGAGCACCATGTGTGGCACTGTTAGGTCACCGGACAGGTCTTACAGGGACCCGCGGGCGTAAGCAAGAAGGCGCGGCTAAAGGCGCCCCACTTGTAATGCTCCCATAACACCCCCTGGTGCTTTGAAGGGTGAAATAAACAAAGCACGCCTACCTTGCCTCAACGTGGCAACACTTAGTTTTTATTTTTTTCACTAAATCCTTAACGGAGCCCTCAATAACACATAGTGTTTTCCAGTTCAAATAAATCTTATAGAAAAAATACTATTTAATCTGAATATTGTTCTTGGTTTTTCGTAATCAGAACCTCTTATATCATCACACATCCAAATCTTAATCTCTACAACCTGTTACACGAACCAATAAAACCAATTGAGTTCATAAACTCAAAGTTTAGTTGGATTCTAAATGATCTGATATTGATCTTCTAAGGGAATTTATTCCAAGTTGCATTTTTTTCATAAATCAAGTGCATAATTTAGGTATTGGGTTGTCGGTTCAAGCCATTTCGAAACTGGCGAAATGTCTGTATTCGCACTTTTATATAAACCTTTATAGCATACCATCTTCATAACTTATAGTCACAAAACTAACCTGACTTTGACTAAAGCGATTTAATCGTTTTATGCATTTGCATACACTCGCACAAAACTCACATAACAGCATTTCAACATGTTTCACCCGTTTGCTTTTCCAGCTATATCTTCTTAGCGATTCAATTCAACACATCATCGCAAAATACAAGAAAGACCAATGAACTCACCAATATTTACAATTTACATAAGATGGCATCAAGTGAAGCAGTTAAAACTAGATTCAGAAAAGAGGAAAGCATCTTTACATTTCAAGATATCTCGCCTTTGATTGTTGTAGGTACCGCAAATGCACTCAACTTCATGGCCATGGAACTGGTTCTCAAGAAGCGGAAAGGATATATAAAACAGCTTTCCTGATCATCACTATCCAACCTGGGAAAGAACAGTATGTTTAATTGCGTTTCATGGTAAACAAAAAAGCGCCTTTTTAAAAGGCGGAAGAAAACAAAAGATTATTAATGACATAAATTACAGAATTTTCAGGGGACAAAAGGGTCGCTTCATAATGCCAAAAAAAAAGGTGCAAAGCATTTAGGCCCCAAGAACCGAGGCGTAGGGCGCGAGGCAAGAGCTTCATGTACACAGGCGTTGCTCTATGTATAACTAAATAGATTTTATGTGCAACAAGAATCTGCATCTCTCAACTCTTTTAGATATAAGCCTTTTATCAAGTAAACTGATACGTGATACAACTAACTCATGTTCACCATCATGCATCACGCATGCTCAAATTCTCCATCTGCATCTCTCCTGCTTTTACTCCACGATTCCATGGTTAGCTTTTATCGATTCCATTTGCTATTGTTATTTACGTACTGTTTTCTATGATTGAGAAAACAAGAAAAGTTTGTCAAAAGGTCTCGTTCTTGTTTTCTTTAGGAGTGTTTCTTACCAGAAAAGAAGCGAGTTAAGTGAAATAAATTCATGATCAGGAACATCTGCTAGAGCTCACAATTGGCATTTGCCTACTATAAAAAGCTACTACCTTGGAGATTGTTCATCTCAATCGAACCGTAACATAAACCAATCGTAATGTCTTCAACCCTTCAGGCTTTTTACATATCAACCTCCTATGGACCATTAACTTATGACTAATGTTGACCCAAATGTCCGTGACACGTGCCTAAGACGTTTCCCAGATCGCCTCGCGCCTCAGGTGCACTTTTAAAAAGCAAGGCTGGGTCCACACAACTACTATGGTAGGCACTACAGAAGCTTGGCTATATATTTCATAGGTAAATTATTTGATAACAGGATTGTTGGTGGCAGTCTTTATTGTAGGTAGCCCCAGTTCTTGCTTTGTATATGATATACGATAGTGACATTAGGAAAGATCTTTCCAACATGTGCTTTACTTTATCACCTTTATGTTAGATATGAAATAAAGGGAGTACGAATTATAACGACTCAACTAACCTGCCTTCTTCTTTGCCTCAAAATCATTATCCATGAACGGCCCACCACGTAGCAAGGAAGAAGTAATCCCACTAGTTGAAGAACCGAAACTGGAACTGCAATTTATGTGGAGAACATATTGAATCAAGTCAACCGTAAGCCCGAGGCAGAATCGAAAAATAAATATAAAAATTATGTATCTTATAAAAATAAAATAATTGACCCGGAATAGTCTAAAAACATCAAAAACACATATCAAAAATAAAATAATTGACCAAAAAAGTCTAAAACATAAAAAAAAACACACATAAAATCACTCTAAACCCCTTAGGCGCACATTTTCTTAACGTCACAGCCCTTAGAGGCGTATGTACAAACTGAACCCATGAGGCGCGCCTCAGACTCGTTTTCATAGCGCATCACCTCGAGGCACACGCCTCAAACTTTTTTTAAACCATGAATCAACAATTTCATTTTGTAGACTATAAATCAACCCACAAAATATAAACATACATTAAAGAACTTTGATGATTCTGGCAGCATCCCCAGGTCTCTCGTGGACCAGCAAGCTTGGCGTATCAGCAATATTATCATCAACTGCACATTAATACAAACATAATTAAGTTTATATAGATATCCATAATACTTGTGACATCCCACTTCTATTACACTTACAATGAGAGCCATAAACCGTAGGTAAGCAATGCTATTATTACTTGCTACACCATAGTCATCATAATCCGGTTCAAGAAACTGGTTCTCAGCAGAAGCAAAAGCCAGAAAATGAGCATCCCGGAGATCGATTTGTGGGCCCCAAGCATGCCTAAAGAAGACAATGAGATCAATAGTGAAAAAAAAAGAAAGTAAACCTTGTGCAGAAAGGGAACAAAGATCAAATCTTTGTCAATTTATGCAGTTTCAGAAGGATTTAGCAACTTCACCTGATATCAATAGTCATGACATCTGGATTGGTTCTTGCTGGCGGAAAGAGCATAATCCGGCGAATAAACCTACGAAACAAGTCGAAAATGCCTACCATTTAAACATAAAAAATATAAAAAAAACAACTGTGCCGAAAAAGGGCAAACCTGATTGCATATTTCACAGGTTATATCCCCTTTCTTATTGCACCATTTCTGAATACATTTCCTATGAGCAAACTGCAAACCACAAAATACAAAACTACACTCAAATATGGCATAGCATACTAATCTATGATCAGCATTTAATAAGCAATTGAAATTTGGCCAAGAAAAAGAGGAAGTGAGGAACTACTCAATTCCAACATATAAGCAATGACCTCATTAATAAGCTATACATACTGTACAAGTACAGGTTCATCATGTACAACCAAACTCACTTAATAACTTATTGCTTTAACAAGATCAAAATATCTGAACCAAACCTGGACCCACTCATGAATCCACTAATCATTTAACATCATCCTTCTTTTTTAACTTCCAACAAAATCCGGCCCGGTAAACCATAGGCAAAAATACACCTACACCCGCGATCACAGACAACACTGGTGATCCGGCCCGTCAGCCCGTCAACAATTGGAGAAAACCCACCGCCCGAAGGCAAACTGTGGTAAAACCCCTGACATTTTGTCACAAACGATACTCGAACCGGCGACCCAAGTCACCTAGTACATCCATAGGCAAAAAAAAAAACACTACGCGATCGCAACGCTGGTGACCCGGCCCGTCAACCCGTCACTAATTTTAGAGTAAACCCGCGGCCCGAGGACCCACTATGGAAAAAACTCATAACTCACGAATAACATTTATTCCAACAAACGACCTTCACAAAACAAAGTCAACGGAACCAAAAACATAAAACTTAAAAAAAAAAATTACCTTGAGAGTGCCATTACAGGCACAAGGGGATTCCAATTGATGTTCATCATCTTCTTCTTGGCATATCCTACACTCTCTAATAACAGTCTTGGAACAACCTTCTCCAGCAACGTTGGTGAGTAAATCACCTTTATTTTCATTGTTTTTGGAGTTGGGTTGGAGCATTTGGACGACTTGAGAGATCATGCGGTCTTGTTGGGTTGAGTGGAAACAGGAAGATGCTGTCATTTGTATGTTTGTTTGATTTAAGAGAGATGAGTTAAGTGTTGGTAAAGCAGGGAGTGACACACGGTTTGTGTGTTGTGGAAGTAGAGAGAAGAGGGGAAGTGTGGAGTATGAAAAGGATAGAGAAAGTAATAGTGGGAAGAGAGAGAGAAAGATTGAGAGAAGTGGGAGTGTTTTAAAAAGGTGGAGGTGTGCACTAGGTGATATACCAAAATAGACATGCTTTTGTTGTCTTGTAATAATTATTTATTATCTATTTACGTTAAAAAAATATTATTAGGTTATGCTAAATGTCACATATATTTCCGTTTTATTAGTTTTCTTTAGTATGTAACGAGCAACGAGTGTCCACTATATCAAGTTTACACTACTGCCATATGGTATGGGTTATGATTTATGAACTTGAGGTGGCAAAGTGAAGGAGCGTGAAGAAGAGAAGCCTGGTGCATGGTGACGCCTAGGGGCGGTGGTTGCTGTTGACACAACCTAAAACTGACATGAAAATAATATGTTTGGGTCGACTAACACGATCCGTTTAAAAAACAGGCCGGGTTTAGGTTGGCACATATAAAAACGGGTTGACCCGTTACCCCGTTTAAGTATTTATAAAAAAAATCTTTTATATTTTTGTTTTGTTTTTTCGGTTTCATTTTACAAGATTAGTTATAATAGTGTTAATTTTTGCACACCGTTGTAATACTTCTCACACTCGTACTCATCATTACACGCATTATCAGTAACTTGAGGTGTTCAACGAATCGAATAACAAATTTTTGAATTATTCGAATCAAATTTCTCGAATTTTTAATATTTTTACCTGAATTCGTATTCGCTTAAAATTCAATTTATTCGATTCGTATTCGATTCAAATAAGAAACTCAAATTCGAATAAATTCGATTTAGTTCAAAATTACCACAAATAATAAATTGTTTTACTTTTAGTTTTAAAACTAATACAAACTCATTATTTTTAACATATAAAATACAAATCTGCAAAATTGATAACCAAACAAATATGTCAACAACAGGAAAAGTAAAAATAGTACCATACCAATATTATTATTTGTGTCAAAGATTCCAACCCTAACCCGCACACACATAAATTCGGGTCAACCCAAACATGACCCATTTAACCTATATTTTTAAACGAGTCATACATTTTGACGAATTATAAGTTGGTTATTGGGTTGTAAGTGGGTTATTGATAGGGGTGTTCAGAATTCGATTCGGATTCGAAAAAATCAAAATTCGACTTAGTTCGATTCGATTACCAAGAATTCAATTCGATTATTAAGAATTCGAATCGAGTCTAGTAAATCAAATACGAATCGAATACGAATTTATGATTTTAAATGCGATTCGATTCGAAATTCGAATAAAACTGTACATGTATATTTTTTTAAATGTATATACACCCATACACATTATTATATAGACAAATATACACATTGAAAAAATGAACTTCTAAATTTTGGTCAAGATCTAATAATCTATAGTCTCTACAACTTTTACCATAACCATATTTTACATATTTACTTTATACATCATAAAACTCTAACAAACACGAATGACACCTCTAGTGGCTTTTCTTGGCATATATGCAAATTTTACATCAATAGAGCCCCTCCTATTTCTCCGGCGTCATTGAAAGCTCCGCAAGCTCAATAACGACAGCTCACGAGGGTCGGGTGGGAACATAAAAACTTTTTACCGTTTCAAACGCTAACTT
>JAUTDX010001544.1:0-75422 GCA_030844895.1 Ambrosia x helenae
ACCTTGAACCATATCAACTCCCATTGCATTTGAAAAGCGACTCCTGAAACATCTGAAGTCGATTTTTCTCTGCGTTCTTGCCAACTAAGTGCAACATGTTATTTCCTTGGATCTTTTAGAGGAGTTATCAAGTCCTTCATAGACCCTATCTCATGTAATAGATTGTAGATACTCTCATGGCGATGAGAGACAGCAATATGAAATATGCTTTGATTGTTATCATTTACCTTCCATATGAGATCCGGATACAAACGAATGAGCTCACCACAAATTTAGTATTACCATTTCTGCAGCAACAAATAGCACTCGCGAAGAGTGTGTTCGTTTCCCATCCGTTGCAATCATTTTTCCTTTTTCATCTTTCTTTGCTGGGTCAGCGGGGCCTCTTAGTAATTTATCGACCTCTTCCTTAGACATTTCCAATATATTTTTCCAAATTATTCTAAGCAATTGTGTGGCTTCACTTTCCTTTCTTTCACATGTATGCCGAAACCTATAAACAATAAATGAAAGAAAACAGAACATACTGTAAGAAAATCTATGAATGCATAACTACTAGATGTTGAAGAATATATTTATCAGAAAATCAAAGAAATTAAACGTACTTAATATTCCATAAAATCAAAACGAGCGAAGTATAAAGATATTAGCTAACGCCTAACGAGTTGAGATACTTACATGACATTATATTTCCCCAGGAAAAATGTGGATGTCTGTCAGTAAATGCATAAGGTTTCCGAGCCAAAACTCCAAGTAGGTCATTAGATTGTGAAAGTTTGCGGTCATGCTTACGAGCCAAAACTCCAGGAGCATCATTAGTTTGTGCAAGTTGGCGTTCATCCTCCAATATTTTTAGTGCGATATCTACAAAGAATACAATTATCACTTAGTGAGGTAAATAATAAAACACATATAATTAGTAAAAACAAATGATCCATGACTTTGTGAAAACGGATCATAAAAACTTAATTTGTGTTGGAAGATAATCTTTATATCATCATATCCTAAGTCTAGTATTATTTTATTATTAGTGTGACAAATGTATAGTTTAAATAAGTCACACGGGTCAATAGGATAACAGTCATGATCGGTTAGTAATGCACCGATTAATGTGGCAGTTAGTCGGCAGTTAATGGGTCAAACGGTTGTGTTGTTTCATACTCACACCGGCTAGTTTGTATATATAGGTAATTTGTGTATCAATGATCATTATCGATTTCTGTCATTATCTTTCTAAACTCTCTCAAATAATTATGCACTATATTATCATTGTCTGTTATTGATTATAACCGCCCAAAGATTAGAATTCTATCATGGCATCAGAGCCTAAAGATCCAGGAACCTGTGAAGAAAGAAACCTAGTGATTTGGTTAAAGGGGAATCCATTCTCAGTCAAGAAGGAAGATGATATATGTGACGGTTACAAGGCCCAGGGGTGCAGTCTCTCACCCAAATTCCAAACCACTTCTCAAAGGCGTGAAGGCAAGGAGAAGGCATATGATCAGAAGAATCATCAGTGGAAGTTTGGCACTAAAGGTAACCAATATCTCTCTCCTTTTATGGATTCATCCACGAAGTTTTTACTGCAGAAAGAGAGGGAACATCAGTTGTATGTATGGGGGTTATGTTTACAAAAGTTATGGGAAAAAGGAGATCGATTGAAAGTATCCAAAGAGTATTTGTTGTTCCTTTTGCAACCAACCGTTCCACTATAGGAAAGATTGTCCATAAAAAAATGGAAAAATAGAGTTTATGATAAAAGGGACAGATGGAAAAACTTGGAATGATATTTGGTATGCAAGTGTTAACAGGACACAACATGGGACTGGATACAAGCATTTATTCAAGAACTTGGAGAAGACATTCGGTATAGAGGGAAATCAAGAAGGTTTCAAAAGGGATCTCTACAAAGGAAAGGGGTGTGTAGAGATTTATAGCCAAGGGCAGATTCACACTATTAGGAATGTGTATTACATTCCAACACTTAGAAGGAATGTATTAAGTGTGAAAAGATTGATCTTAGACGGGTACAAGATCAAATATGATGGTGATGTTTGTTTCATCACAAAGGAACACAAGAAACCCCCCTCTATTCAACCGAACATCAACTGTTGGAATTGTAATGAGATTCATGAACCTTATTCATGTCCAAACATTGAAGAGTATGAAAGGAAAAACAAGAGGAAACAGAAAGGAAAAGGTAAAGTGGACGAAATTTCAATGATGGACAAGGAGTATGAAAAAAGGGTCGTGAAAGAACATCATGATCAATACAATATCAACAGGGACAGAAGTGCACCGGGTTCAAGTCAAGAGAAGGGATCAGAAATTTATCCAAAGAACTCAAACTTGGAAGATTGCACAACTTTTATGGACATGCTCCATATTGCAACTCAGATTGACAGGCATAGAATCAAATTCAAGGCTGAATTTGAAAGGATTTGGGCATGGTTTCTGAAAGAATTTCTGGAAATCAATTCAAACATGCCAATTCCACCAAGAGATCATATGGGAAGGAAGATAGATCTCTTAGATCTCTACATGACAGTAGAAAGGTTTGGTGGATTCGATGCAGTCAAACAAATATGATTTATGGGTTCAAGTTGATATTCGAATAGGTTACGGATATGGATTACCAAGGGAGATGAAGACAAATGGAATTGTGGAGGATATTCAGGTCACATACAACCAGTATTTGGAAATACTTAACTCGTATCATTAGAAGTTTAAAGGAAGGGAATTAAAGGTGGAAAGCAATGCAGATTTCAAGATGGGCTACAAGGAATGGCAAGATTGTGACCTTCCTCCGAAGAAGAGATCCAAGACTTCAAGTAGCAGTGAAGAATAAGCAAGAAGGATTAGGCTATGATGATTCAAAGATTAGGGGAGTGATTGTTGGAAGATAATCTTTATATCGTCATATCCTAAGTCTAGTATTATGTTTATTATTAGTGTGACAATAGTTTAAATAAGTCACATGGGTCAATAGGATAGCAGTTATGATCGGTTAGTAATGCACCGATTAATGTGGCAGTTAGTAGGCAGTTAATGGGTCAAACGGTTGTGTTGTTTCATACTCACACCGGTTAGTTTTTATATATAGGTCATTTGTGTATCAATGATCATTATCGATTTCTGTCATTATCTTTCTAAACTCTCTCAAATAATTATGCACTATATTATCATTGTCTGTTATTAATTATAACCGCCCAAAGATCAGAATTCTATCAATTTGGAAACCATGGTATTAAAAATATAACGTGTGTATGTCAACCTTCAAACAGTTCAAAACCAATGATTGACAATCATTTGGAAACATATACGGGCAGTAGAGGCCTCTACGGCTAGTAGAGAACCCTCTACGGCCAAACCACATACAAAACAGAATTAAGGCTAATGAGATATGGATGATTGATGTTGTGTGGTTGAACAACCATAGCTGAAAAATGTGTAAGACAATGGATTAAAAGTTTCAACTTGTCCCACACAAATGGGTAAAGTTGGAGTGGTTGATAATGATAAGCACTTCTTTTATATTGTTTTCCGTATAAGGAGACAAGTGAGGGCCCAAAGGAAGCAAACCATCCTAGCTCGCCTTAACACGTGCGGCGTGAGCGATGAGCGCACGCTCTGATGGCGCACTTTGCATCGTCTCTTGAGAGTTGCCTCTATGTTTTATAGCGTTGGCATGACACCAGTGATTCAGACAGGTTTTGGTACAACAACACGCATGGCGTTGACGCCGGAGGCCTGGGCGGAATATTATGAAGGGTTTTGGACCAGAGATGCACATCTGGCGGGGAGTGGTGATGCGGATGACTGGATGCGTGAAAGTAATGAAAAAGACTAGGCGCACAAACTGCAGCTAGGCGCACACAGTGGCGAAGCTTGAAAATCCGGACCGGGACTAATTTGTTTATAATAAACGGGGTCGAAAACCGTATACATCAAAAAATTTCTATACGAATACTATATAATTGGAACTTCTGAGCGAAAATTCGGGGGGGTCGGCCGCCCCTCCCCGCCCCAAGAAAGCTACGCCACTAGGCGAACAGACTGCTACAGCTAGGCGCATGATGTAGTCTGGGTAAGGGCGCAACGATTTAAGTGATGAAGCAAGGCAGGGTTCGAGGGTTCGGGGCTGGGCACGTCATGTAGTGCGGACAGGGTTGCAGCGTGGTGCCTCATGTAAGCGACTACTCAGGGTGGACGGCCCAGTAGGTCCAGAAGTGCGAATCTGGGCATGCGTGGGTTACGTGCGCCATGCAACTGCTGGCAAGTCGCGGCTCATTACCACTTCAGGTCTAGTGCGGTTCGGGTTTACAGGTGTGATGTATTGTAAAATACATCTATTTCCAGTGTAAAGTTTGTACAGTTTTCGAGTCGGTTAGATAGTGTTTTTATTAGTTTTAGGCTTGTACTGGTCTATTTTATTTAGTATAGGTTTTTTATATATTTTTATTAGTTTTGTGTCATTTTTATTACTTATGTATTTATTTTTTATTTTGTAGGTGTTCATGGACGTTGGAGAGTAAACGAACAACTTTTGTCAAGTAAAGAACACCCGAGTCAAGAGCACATAATAATAATAATAATAATAATAATAATAATAATAATAATAATATAATAATAATAATAATAATAATAATAATAATAATAATAATAATAATAATAAATAAAATAAGAAAGAAAAGAAACGTGACAATTTTGTCACGGCCCACTAATCCACACAAAAATTGTGAGAGGGCTCCATTAAGGGGCCGAACATATTGGTTTGGGTAGGAAATATATCGACTTTGGGGGATTGGAGCAAAGATATATTTAAATTCTTGGAAGAGAGGCGGCAGATTAATATATAGGGAATCAACAAGAGCAGCGATATATTATTGGGGTGGAGATTATTATTTTTTGGGAGGAACAGAAGCGGCCGCAAATACTTCTATTGGAGAACGAGGACGTCGAACAGCAGCCCCAAAAATTAGAGGTGAAGGTCAAGGGTTGAAGGATAGGTGCCAGCACGGGTCGGTTCTAATCTATTTATTTATTTATATATTTGATACCCGTTGTGAACGCCATGAATTTTATTTGTTTCTATTGTTTTGATTTTATCATGACTTTTAGAGGCTAGACTTTTATTGCTACCTAGGTTGATGATGAATACGCTTGTTTGATTATTTTTCTTTTGGTTTTGGAACTTTTGGTTGTGGGTGAATTTTAAAGTAAAGAACTTTTTATTTTCTAGTTTGATGTGTATGCATATTTAGTTTTGTTTAATTAATTTTTATAAACTCCACTTGCGTTTTTGTGAATGTCTTTCGTGTATGAATGCGGGTTAGGTTGCGGACTGGGTGTTAGCAACTAGTTTATGGTTAATTGCCTAGGGTTATCCATAGGAGTTGTAATTGTTAGTTAGATAATTCTAAGTGTTCTACCAATTCTCAATAGCTGTAAGGTGCGAGATTGTTGGTCTGTCTAGGGTGTTAAATTGCTAGATTTAGAGGCTTTGTGAGAAGATCTTCCTAGTTTCCCTAGCATTCCTTGTAGGCCAAGTCTTATCAGAAATATTGTAGTTACCCCTTGCACTTTCGGGTGTATTGTGACTTTCGCGCTGTGAGGTAGACTGTCTAACGGGTACTTTAAGATTCGAGTAGGTAAGCCTGTGAGGGTAACCTCTCAACCGGTGGTTTAACAGCACAACAGTATTCTAGGGTTTCCCCTTGAGAAGGGTCGAGGGTGTCTAGTTTATTCTTGATGTTTAGTATTTTAAGATCCCGGTTCCACACCAGTTCCGTAACTATTAGAAACTTATCATTCATGTGTAGGATTCTAGCCTAGGTAGTGCCTTCCCATCACCTGATCCGAATTCCAAATCTCCAGCTTGTGTTTTAAGTTATTTTAGTTTTATTTATTTATTTGCATTAGTTTGTTAGAAAACCCCCCTTAAGCAACAAAACATTATTAAATCAGTATTTAGGATAAGTAGTCGAGTCTAGTTTACGTTTTCCAGTAGAGTCTCGTGGGTTCGATACTCGGACTTACTTTAGCTGTACTGCACTGACCGGTACACTTGCCGTTGTGTGGTTTAGGTTTAGAGAGTCTTAGTTTATAAATTTAAAACTTAGAGTGTCTAATTTAGGTTAATTTATGTAGTTTTTATTAAACCACTTTTAGCACATCAAGGTGCGACTGATGCGTCAACCTACTGTATGTCTAAGTATTCAATATTTATTTTAGATATATATATATATATATATATATATATATAGGATTTGGTTCAAATGAGAACCTTTCCCCAAAATTGAGAACTGAGAGAACCATTCTGGGCCACACATTTCTCTAAGGCAAAAAAAAAAAATTTTTTTTTTTTTTTTTTTTTTTTTTTGCAAAAATCGCTGCTTTATATGTAAGAAATTTTTTTTTTTTTTTCAGTATACACATGTGTATAATTGCATTATACACATATGTATAATGCAATATACACATATGTATAACTGAAATATACACATATGTATAGCTGAAAAATGCTATATACACATATGTATAATTGCTATATACACATATGTATAATTGACATATACACATATGTATAAATGAAAAAAAAATTCAAAAAAAACAAAAAAAAAAAATTTCCTTGCATAAAAATGTGCGATTAAAGCAAAAAAAAAAAAAAAAAAAATTTTTTTTTTTTTTGCCTTTATATGAAATGTGTGGCCCAGAATGGTTCTCTCAGTTCTCAAATAGGGGTTGGTTCTCTTAGGATCCCTACCCTATATATATATATATATATATATTTATAGCTCATAGTAATAGTGTGAAAGCAATATCGACATATATTGTTGCACTATGAAATGAGGTCGTACTTGAAAATATTCGTGTATATAAAGATTTAGGACCATTAAGAATCCATGAATCACCATCATGTACATTATCATATCTATAAATATTTCATGCATTCTAAAAGTCTACATATTTCCAAAATACGCCCTATCGTGTTGAAATTCATATTTTCTACTAAAGATATATTTAAGACTTGGTTCTTCCAAAATATCAACATCATGTATAACATCACTACTTTTTGATAGTTTTAGAATCAAGACTGAAAGCCTTATAACCCTTTTCTCTTGAGAGTAACCCAGAAAAAACACACTTTTTGCTCTACACTCATGTTTATTTGACTCATTAAGAATAGTACAAAAGCACAGACAGCCAAACACTCTTAGATGTTCTAGAAAGGGACTAAAACCATAAACTAACTGATAGGGAGTTTTCCCTCCAAGCACTGAAGAAGGTGTCCTATTGATAAGATAAGATAAGATAAGATGCAGTTAGAATGCATTTACTCCAAAATCTAATAGGTATGTTACTTTTAAACAAAAGTGCCCTAGCAACATTTAGTAGGTATCTATGTTTTCTTTCAACCACCCCATTTTGTTAGGGTGTATATGCATAGGTAGTTTGATGAAGTACACCTTTTGATTTACAAAAACTTGCCATTTGATTATTAACAAACTCTAGTCCATTATCACTTCAAAACACCATAATGGTTTTGTTAAACTGATTTTGAATAATGTTAACAAAATCTAATATAATTTCAAACACCTCAGTTTTATGTTTCATCAAACTTACCCAAACAGCCCGTGAATAATCATCTACTATGGTTAAGAAATACCTATGACCTTCCCTATCAGCAACCCTATAGGGACCCAAACATCCAAGTGCACAAGATGTCCCAATTGAGTGCTCTTATGATCACTCAATGGAAAAGGCTCTCTATGTTGTTTAGCCTTGTTACACACGTCACACGACCTATGTTCCTTTTTTAAATTCACACTAGGTTTTAAAAATTTTAGCAGCACTTGATCTGATGGATGGCCCAACCTAGCATGCCACATGTTAACATCTAAAGCACTATCATAACACACCTTAGACAAAGAATAAGAATTGTTACACATGTATAATCCTGTCCAATAATAGGACCCTCACCAGCCATATTATCCACAGAACACAGAATACACATCCAATATCACAAACAACAACAACAATCAGATAAGAATAACCAGATAATAACACGAACAACAGAACATAAGAAAAAACATATCAAAAAGGAAATAACCAGACACAACTCTAAGGCGAAGCCACACTTGTGATCCAGATCACTGTTCATCACTCATAAGGTGCCACCTCGTGTGGGAGCCTTTTATCCTAGATACACAACAAACACCACAAACCTAGAAGACTTTACAATCAATCAATCAATTATTGAGCCAACTCCGGTCCCCCTAACTCGGACAATGCTCCTAGACACAACAAGAACAGAAAAAACAGATGTGTGAGATAAGTATGAAACGATCTCACCAAAAACACCTAAGTTAGGGTTTCTCCAAACAGGTTACCCTTTGATTGGGGGTAACAGCAATGGTAAACGCCTCGCTAGGGTTTTTACGACCCCTATCACATCGCCTTCTTTCCTTATCAGCTCAATTAAACCCTAATATTAGGGCTTCTTCTCTAATAACAGTTCTCAGAGGAGATTAGATCCAAGAACCCAAGATCTAGACCAGAGCTTACAACCACAGCGGAACAGCGATGAATAAACCCAAGCCTCACATATCTCAAATCAAGAACCGAAGAAGACGAACAGACACACCTAAAGCTCTGATACCATGTCAAAACTCATGGTATCTACTCAATAATGCACTAAACTTTATTAAGTTCAAACAAACATACAATGACTCTTAAGATTACAAAGAAATAACCCTAACACCTATTGACTCAGATACACGACTTAAAACAATCATACACAAGATCTGAACACTAGGTTTATAGGTGAACAAAGGATCTATAACAAGCTGTTAAAGATCATATTCAAACCTAACAAATCTCTATGGTGTATCGACTGA
The DNA here is from genome assembly GCA_030844895.1 of Ambrosia x helenae. Classification (NCBI taxonomy): domain Eukaryota; kingdom Viridiplantae; phylum Streptophyta; class Magnoliopsida; order Asterales; family Asteraceae; genus Ambrosia; species Ambrosia x helenae. The sequence goes on from JAUTDX010001544.1 coordinate 8,901, forward strand.
AAACAAGTGAAAGTGTGAAGGGTTTGAGAGAGTGCAAAGTTTGATCGGATTGGTTGACCCTAGAAATTGTAAAGGAATTGAGTTTATAAAGAAGGTGTAGAACCTTCTACTGAGAAAACACAAATTGATGGCATCTCAACCATAGGATCACAAGTTTACACGGATCAAGCCAAATGGATGGCCAGGATTGATCCGTATAAAGCACAACCAAATGACCCTTTTAAATGACTTAAACCTCCAAGCTTGACTGACCTTTAAGTTGCTCCAAGCCCAGTTCCACCTTGACAGCTACAAGCCCAACTTTAAGCCCATCTAACAATCACTCCTAGCCCATCAAATCCTGCAAAAAAACTTAACCCAGAAATGAGCCCATCATAACAACACAAATAATAAAAGAAATATTAAAGATAAAATTGGAATATATAAAATTATATAACCATATATAATTTTACCATATGTCACAAGAGGAACTCTATTAGAATTTAGAACCACTAAAGAAGTGTTTGGTATACACGTATGAGAGATAAAATGGAATGAAATTGTGAATGAATGAAAAAGAAAATGTGTTTGGTTTGTTAAGGTAATGGAATCACTCATTACATAAGGAATTACATTCCCTCTAAGAGCATCAAATTCAATCTATCCATGTTTTCCTCTGTCACTCTCCGTCACAACCACCGACTACCACCGGCTGCCGCCACCCTCCTCCTCCGCCGACCACCACCACCTACCATCGTTGCCGCTAACTACTGTCGCCGCCGCCACCACCATCGCTAATCACCATAGCTGACGCCACCTACAACTGCCACCACCCGCCACTACAAACACAACCGCCATCCATCGCAATCACCACACTGCCATTCTATTCTACTGCAAAAATATCATTAAACATTAAGATTTATTTAATTGATAGTCGTGTTGTTTTTAAAAAACTAGTTCAATCATCCTAAGATTATTATATCCGCACAACAATTTAAAGTGAATGTGTGGCCCCTTAAAGACTTTATTAGGTGGGTGGTTCTACACCAAAAATCGCATTATAAAAGTCTTTATGGTGTTAATACTTGTCATATGATGTTTAAAATATTTTATAACTTAAATGAAGGAAATGTTGGTTGCAAAAAAATGTGATAGTAGAAAAAAAAACATTGGTTGGTGTGTAGAGGGTTCGGGGCTGTTGGTAGCCTATTAATGAGGCTCTTCACCATTCAGTGCTGAATGATTCAGCATTCAGCGCGTTTTTTCAGCTTTTGAATTGAATGGTTAAGGCTGAATCATTAAGACTTAGGATGTTGCTAAACCATTAAATACTGAATCATTAAGCACTGAACTAGGCTGAACCTTAATGAAACTCTAATACCAACGTGGGACAAAAAAACTAACCATTAAGAGGTCCAACTTAATGATTCAGCACTTAACCATACAGACCTCTTAACTATTCAGAGCTCTTAATGATTCAACACTTAATTAAGCAAACAACCCCTTCTTGTATCTCAAACCTTTTCACTTGTATATAAATATATTACTATTAGGCTTATATCTTAAAGTTCATTCTCTTGCATATACTTCATTGTATTTTATTATAAAATATTAATCTTTTTCTTCCTATATCTATTTTACATTGCTTTGCTATTAACATAGTTTTATAACATGTTATCAGACAAAAGTGATTTAACAAGAACCCTAACCTGTTTACATGATTTATCTTTCTATCAATTCATATGCCTGAAGCCATAACGATCAAAGTTTTGACAACTGATTTGGTGTCTTTTCATCAAAGTATATCATCAAACAATCATACAGGTAAGTTTATTCCAATTCAAAAGATTTATTATTTAATAATGTTGGTCATTAGTTAATCTTTTCAATAGTTATCACCCAAAAGCGACCAAAGATGTCACCAATTGAAAAGGAACTTTCAAATATCATAAGACAAATCTTTTTGGATCGATACTTAGGATTGGAATCAAATATATTTTTTTAATTATGTGGAATCTGGAATTTTTAAGTACGAAACCAAAAGCCACACGTATTTCTCCAAAGGAGCATAAAATATAACTAGATATAACCTGTAGCTTCGTGTCTTTTTTATGGAATTGATTCCAAAGGACAATATATTTGGAGTATTTTAGTTAGAAAGGATGTGTGACAATTTTGGTGTTTTTATTTATCAATCTATCTATCTATATATATAAAAGAAAACACTTTTGCTGACGTGACGTCCATTGGTAACTCCAATCCCCTCTTGAAATCGCCACGTGGCATAGTGAGGTGCAATTCTTTGTTTTTTTTTTTAATTTTTCGTTTTTATTAATAAATTAATAAATATAATACACAACCAAACCCTATTCTTCATTCCCTTCTCCTTCACTTTTTCACAACCTTCAACCCTAGCTCTCATCACAGAGATTCGTTCCAATCATCTCCTTATCAAAACCCTTCCCTCTCCTCCACCAGCCTTCCAATCTTCCATCTGCCTCTCCAATTCCTACGTTGCCATCCCCATTCCAATCCCTCTCCCTCGCGCTGCACTCATATTATTATATGTATATTGTTTGAGTGTGGTTATTTTGTTCGTTGTTAAACCGTACCGATCGACTTGTCCAAATCGTTTTTACTGCCATCGCATGGAGCTAAAAAACATAGTTGTTTGATTTATTTGATTAGCCAATCAAATAAATATACCAGCCGTCACAAACTTTAACACAATATTATTTGGCTTTGCATTTGTCTAAGGAAAAAAAGTCAACATAGTGACTTTTCAAGCGTCACAAACCTTAACACCATATTATTTGGCTTTGCATTTGACCAAGGAAACACAAAAGTCAACATAGTAACTTTCTTTTGTGGACAAATCGAATAGTGGCGGCGAAGCTGAAATAAGAACATGTTATTTTTTATTTTGTTTCAAAGTTGTTGATTAGGATTGAGTTGGTTTTTTAATATCGTTCTATACTGGTATGGATTCGTTTCGTTTATTCAAGTTTAATTGGTTTTAATTTAAGAAAGATGATTGGTTTGTTTGTTTGATTGTTTTGGACTTTGGTAGAATTGTTAAGTCATCAACTGTTTGTTTGTTGGTAATTAGTTTTAGGTTTGAATATTGCATCTGAATTCAAAATATTTTATGCTCTTTTAGGCTCTTTCTTGGCATATGTGAAGTGGGTTAGGCTAATAAGCTATTAGTCGTTTTTCAGAATCTGTCTTCGGTGTCGTATACGCAGTTTTCTTACCAATGATTGTGGACTTGGTAGATGAGTTTGTGAACAATTTTTGTCTTCTGTGTCGTATATTCAGCAATCATGTATATTTGAAATATTTGTTCTTTGTTTATCAATTTATGGCTCTTAACATAATTGACTATTCTTAAAAATTGTTAACTGTGATACATATATGCCATTTTTATAGTTTAGATACTTTTTTTATAAGATCATATTACTTTTCAAAATGATGTAGTGTATAAAGATAATGAGCAAGATGACTAAAAAGGTTGAAGGATGAATGTTGGCGAAGCATGTGGTGCTTTTTTTTCGGAACCTACACACTTGAGGTAGCATAAGCAAAACCATTCGCCTGAGGTATATTTTGAAGCTCTTAATTTAATGATACTCTCAGTGAAGAAATTGCATGGTTTAATAAAGTTCTTCTTCTATTTTTGGCTTAGTATAAAGACATTGTTATGTTGATAAGTTCTAAATTTTCTTATCTATTAATCATTTAAGATGGTTCGTGTGAGAGATTACATAGATGTGATAAGTCTTTGAATGGTTGCAACTTCTACCTTAAGTGATGGTTAGTTGATTAGGTTAGGAATTATAGGAGTCATTAGAATGTGAGAGATTAGAGAGAAGTGATGACTTTTGAATAGTTGCAGCTTACCTAAGTTATTGTTTAGTTGATTAGTGATTAGGTTTTAGGTTAGGGAATATGAGTTATTACTGATCAGAATACTATGGATATGCAGTGATTGAGTGTGAGGGATTGAAGAGATGTGATTATGTTTATGTACTTTGAGACTTTGAATAGATCTTTGCCAGCTATAAGTTTGAATTCAATTGTATTGATGTTAAATAATTATAAGTAAATGACTATTGGTAACTAATAAGTTCAATTTTGGTTCATGATGGTTTGAATTAGAAGTTTTTATAGTTTGTTGATGGTTGACAGTAGTTATAGAAAAGTATTGACAGCCATAGAAGATTATGAGTTTTAGAGTTTTTGTTAGATTTATTGAGACGAAAATAAAAATGCATACATTGGTCATCCGAAATCTTAATATTTAAACTAGAATCTTGTCTATCCCGGACATTCCCGGGGTGTAAGCTAGTGCATCAATATAAAAGATTAAATATGTAAAAAAACGTCGTTTATACAAGCTGTATTTCTATACATACAACAGTGTAACTTTACTAGGAACTAGATTTAGTTTGCCGTGTTACGGGGTTAGTTTTTTTAACATGATTTAAACGAACTGAATTTTATTTGCATCTACTTATCGCTCAAACGTAGACCAACAGATGACTTAAACATAAAAGTGTATTATATATAACATGACTCATTTTAGATAAAAAAAAATACGTCAAAACCTAAATTAACTACAATTTCCGACGGCACAAAAATAAGCATGTAAAACACGAAAGGGTTAAATGTCATTATATAGAAACATAAACCAATATGAATATTGGCGGTTTTTCTAACAAGGACACCCCCCCCCCCAAAGCCTCATAAAACTTTGGCGAATTCCTTTTTTGGCAAAATCGCTCAGAGCCTGGGTGAAGATTTTGGTCTGTCCCCCATCAGAGGGCAGTTATTGAATGCTTGCAAAGCCCCCACGCCCAAGATTTCCTGACTGTTATCCCGATCGAAGGTCTAGGCCAAAGCATGTCCGCTATTGAATACAGGGCCATTCTTAAATATCGTCTGATAATCCCCATGTACCAGAAGGATGAAATCTGTCCGATTTGCCGTAAGGCCTGCTTGGATGAATACGGGGAACATGCGGTTCATTTTAAGGAGTTACGCGGTTTCAAATATCGACATGATTGGGTTCGAGACATTCTGAGGGACATTTTAAGACGGGCTGGAATCTCAGCCAAAAAGGAGGCCCCTGTGAACTTCCTCTCGGATCCAGCAGAAGGGAGATCCAACCTACGACCAGCAGATCTCCTTGTCTTTGGGTGGGTCGGGGGGGAAGCATTCTTGTGTTGACATGACGGGTGTATCTCTCCTAGTTGGGTTGAGGGATAGTGGCTTCGTAGCAGGGCAAACTGTGCGAAAAGCAGAGGCAACAGTTATGCTACTGGAGGTAGTTGATAATTTTAGTGCTTTATCAGTTATTTGACATGTCTAAGATTTATGACATAGAGAGAGCACAGTGATGCAACTAGCTTTCTTTCTCTAATAAAAATAAAAAACATAATAAACTTTGTAATTATTTTAAGAATTATATATATATATAGGGTAGGGATCCTAAGAGAACCAACCCCTATTTGAGAACTGAGAGAACCATTCTGGGCCACACATTTCATATAAGGGCAAAAAAAAAAAATTTTTTTTTTTTTTTTTTTTTTTTGCTTTATCGCACATTTTTATGCAAGGAAAAATTTTTTTTTTATTTTTTTTGAATTTTTTTTCATTTATACATATGTGTATATGTCAATTATACATATGTGTATATAGCAATTATACATATGTGTATATAGCATTTTTCAGCTATACATATGTGTATATTTCAGTTATACATATGTGTATATTGCATTATACATATGTGTATAATGCAATTATACACATGTGTATACTGAAAAAAAAAATTCAAAAAAAAAAAAAAATTTTTTTCTTACATATAAAGCAGCGATTTTTGCAAAAAAAAAAAAAAAAAAAAAATTTTTTTTTTTTTTGCCTTAGAGAAATGTGTGGCCCAGAATGGTTCTCTCAGTTCTCAATTTGGAGAAAGGTTCTCATTTGAACCAAATCCTATATATATATATATATATATATATATATCTTTCTTTTGAATAGTAATTTGACAAATTTGTAATTTCGTCTTTTTCAGAAGGCTATAGAACTTTTGTAATTATTTTACAAATTAACATAATTAACATGTATATATATAACATGAGATGATTGGTTAACTAATAGAAACGCGTATCATACTCCAAATTGTCTCCATTGCAAAATTGCGTGGGTATCCTACTAATGTGTGTTTATATTAAGATTATAAATGAAGTATTATTATTATTATTATTATTATATTAATAATAATAATAATAATATAATAATAATAATAATAATAATAAAGAAGTATGAGTCCACTACTCGTTCGTTAATAATAATCCAAACATAACCAAAAATTCTAGTTGCAAATGTCATAAACTAGACCAAAAGTTATAGAATAACTAAGAGTGCCACATTAGCTGTTAATACGTTGAATACCGTGCCCCCTAATTATTCTGTTTAGTTACTCGGGGCATTGTTTTTTTTTTTTTTTTTTTTTTTTTTTTTTTTTTTTTGAACGGCAAATTTCTACTCCTTGTGGGACTTGAACCCATGACCTCCCCTTAGGTGTTCCTAGAAGCTTTGCTTCTACCATTGGGCCACCAACCCCAATGGCACTCGGGCATTGTTAATGTGTTAAGGATCGTTAATAAGAAAAGAGGGTGAACATGTGGGGTCACCACCAACTCCATCAACTCAAATATTTTTTTTCGTTTTTTTTAAATTTTATTTAATGTCTAGTTAAACCACTAAGCATAGTTATTAAGTGGTTTAGTTATTGGTCTTCTTCCTATATGGCGTTGAGATGACAACATTTTTTGCTAGTTATTGGGTTGTGTTCTTATTCCACAACACATAGCTTTTAGTAAAAATTGGGTAAAACATTTTCTTCAAGGACTAATTAGTAAAAATGGGGTAAAACATTTTTCAAACTTTTTTCTTAAAGGACTAATTAGAAGTCAACGCTTTCCCAAGTTCTACATAAGACGAAAAGAACAATCAGGTGAACAAATAACTGAACAAGCATGAATATGCTTCTGGCATAACTCCAAGTTCTTTATAGCTAGTCCTCTGATCTTTGTTACCAAGGATATTTTCTGACCTTTTTTTTCGAGCTAAACAAAGTAAGGTACTATTCTTTATATGCGATATAGGTTGGAAAGTTTCTCTATTTCCTTGTGTTTGTGTGTACTTTATGCATCCTTTGGACGTTTTATAGTTGATTCTACGTATACTCTTTTCTGATTTATAATTTTGCATGTAAGATCTTACTTTGTCTGTTTTTCAAACTAGTCTTTTTCTGCTTTGAGCTTCTCTTGCTAGCTAGATGGTCTTGAGTTTTTGTGTCTAGAAGAGGTGGTATCGTCACTAATTAATATTTGTTAGTGTTCTATGTTTTCCACAAGAAGTAAGTTAAAATACTAATTAAATAAAAATTTCATCTATAGACTCAAGAGTTGTAAGTCAAGATTTAGTTTTCTAACTTGATTTTAAAAATTCGATGATTTAGGAACAAATTATACAATCATATAACTAACTTTGATTTAAATCCAACTTAATTACACCCTTTCATTTTATATATCATCATCAAAATAACAAACAATAAATATTTAGATTAGACAAACCATATAAAATCATATTAACCAACTCTAATTTTTAGACATCAACAACTTCATTCCACCTCAACTAATAATAACTTGACCAAATCATCCATACACATATTCTGAAAGTACGAACAATAAAAAGCACAGAACTTTTCTTATTATCGCTGCTTTTATTTGACCGATCGGTTTTCGAGCTTTATGGTCTTCGGCTTCTTCTCAACCGCCACTTACAACGACTTCTCCGTTAATAATTTAAAAAAAAAGGTCTGTGGCGTTGGATATTAAGAAGAGCGAGTCGGGGTTTATTTTGTTTATATCTCTGTTCAAGTTTCACTATTCGCTTCACTTTGCCGGTTGGAAAAGTCGACAATCGAAGGGTCTCCTTTTTTTTAACGGCAAGGAACGACGTGACAACCACCATGACACCGGGCACAGTGGCCAAGGTCGACTACTTGACCGCCGCCAGCCCCTTGACTCTCCCAGATGCGCGGAATCCCGACCTCCACCCGCCAAAGGCACGACTGTGGAATAATTGGAAAACCTCGCCTCTAACTGATTCAAATCGACGTCATCCGTATTCGCTCTTCACCTAAATGCCGCAGAAAATATGAGGAGAGTCGAACCTGGGTCACAAGGAACACCAAATCTTTCCCCAATCAAACCACCACTAACTATTGGCAATTGAAAGTCTCATCCCTCTAGATTTCTTCACTCTTCGCCATTGATTAATGAATAATATCTGTAAAATTAGTAAAGACCGACCTAATTGTCTAACTTCCGGTATTTTATTTACTTTTTTTAACGGCAATTTTCTTTCTTTTAGTGAGACTTGAACTCAAGACCTCACATTTAAGTGTATTAGAACGCTTTGCCTTGCCACTGGACCACGAACCTCACACTTAAATGTTTTTTTAACTTACACTATTTTTACGGGGACAAACACTATAGAGGGTGCAAGGACCTAGACATATGTATTACTTATGCTACATGTGTGTCCCACTATGAGCATAAATTGTTCAAGTGGTGGTAAGGATCTGCGAGGCCATCGTACTTCCCGATACTGCTAGAAAGTTTGCACCCTTTTGGAATTGGTGCACTTGCGATCCTCTGCATGAACTTGGACCTCGTTGCAAAGGCTCTGGGCCTGTATTGTCTGGTCAAGTCATCGTCACCACTATTCGCATGAGTGTCATGTGTGGCTGTCATGGAGCGAGAGTTATGCTGGTGGCTTCGATTATTGTAGTCTCCGTCGCTAGAGGACTCGTAGCCATCTGATGTGTCGGTCGTTTTGGCTTAGCCCCGAACGTATGTGTTTCCACCGCGTTCCTCGCTACGACCCTCGTGCCGACCATCTATTGTTCTTTGCATTTGTGGCTCTTTTCATGCGCAAGGGAATCGGAACTAAGTGTTTTCCCATTTTTTTTGTTTTTGTTCAACATCATCTGCTGATACTTCGCGGCAGTTCGGGGCTGCTCACGAAAAAGCTATTCATTTGGGTCAACTGGCGGCTTGTTGTCGTCGGTTTCAGAATGACGTAGCTCAAAAATCGGTTTTGAGCCTTTGGGGTAGCTAGTTTAGTGATTGTTTTTGGAGTACGGGTGTCACTATCGACTTGACCTTGAGGGTCGTTGTTGGACGGGGACACCGAAGAATGGGGGTTTGGCCGAAAATAAAGGTTGGGAAAATGAGCGGAAAAATAAATTTTAGATGCTCTAAGATAAGGACACGTGTCCCACAATTGCTTTTATTTATATAGTATAGAAGATAAAATGTGTAGAATTATCTTGTAAATACCTTGTGGATTGCAGGTTTATAATTTAGGTGTAAATGATTAAAATGTCCTTGTAGTTAACTGATTTATATGGATGAAATTAGTAAGTTGGACTAGATAGTTACAATTAGAAAAGTCAGATGCCAAGTAGGTTTAACATTTTGGATTTAAATATAAGTAGTTAAAGCCACAAAACAGAGGGACTCAAACTATAATTTAAAATAGTTATAAGGACCCACTAAGACCTTCTCCATCACATAAATCCTTGGCCGGTGTATGTAGAAGGCAGCCAGGCAAGTAGTCCATTGTAATAATCAGTTTGAAAACACACTTTCAAACACCCTTAGTTACTATATGCTTTCCATTAATGTTCAACGCTGATAGTTTTTTAATTAATGCCAAGTTTAATGTGGCAAGCTATATTTTTTAGGTTTTACAAGACAACTGATTTCTTTTTATCTTTTCTTTGTTTTGTAAAGAAATTTGTAAACCAAGGCATTGGCGTGAAATTACTACAAAACAAGAGATGCGCATATTTGCCAAGCTGTGCGGAAAAGGGTCCAAAGCCAATAGAGACAAAATCAAATCTTCTAAAGCGACTTTTTCCGATGACCCAACTAAATCCGACACAAGACATTTCGATGACCCAACCCAATCCAACATAAATCATTCTGATAACCCAACCCACTCCGACAAAAAACATTCCGACGACCCAGCCCAATCCGAAATAAAGCAGTACAACGACCCAGGCCAATCCGATGGAAAACATTCTGATGACATAACCCAATGCGATGGAGAACCTTCCGATGACCCAATCCAATCTGACAGAACACATTCCCATGACTCAACCAGGTAAAAGCACCCCCATATAAACAATCGTAGACCGAAAAAATTATGTATAGTTTCACAAGTATATACATACATTTATAAATTTGCAACGGTTATGTCATGTTTCATAATGTTTTTTAAGTATGTAATTTTATTTTGAATTTTTTAAAATCTTGATATGGAAATTTCGTAACTATAAGTTTGTAAATATTTTAAATTCAAAATATATTCATTTATTTTAAATCATACATAATAATAATAAATAATATATTATTTTAACCAATTTATATTCATTTAATGTGAATATTCTCTAAAACCAGCGTTCGTTAATGTTTTTAAATGAAGGTCGGATGCGCAAGTGTGATTTTTTCTATATTATTCGGTATAATTTCTGATGAAAATGAATTCGTATTCAAAATAGAGTAATTTTAACAGGGTCGTGCCTGAAAATCTCTGAAAATCCATGTACCATATCCAAATCGTTAAAAAATAGGCCCCTTAGGCTTAAGATTAAGGGGCTGTTTGGTAGCCTCTTAATGACCATTCAGATACTAACTCTTAATGATCCATAACCTCGGAATGGTTAAGAGGTTCTGAATGGTTAAGAGCTAAATCATTCAGCATCCCTTATTAGCTTGATGGTTTAGCACTTAATCATTCCATTCAGATGCCGAAACAAATAGTCTGAATGCTGAATGATTCAGACCTGAATGATTAAGAGGCTGATTAAAAGGCTACCAAACAGCCCTTAAGTGTTAAATGAGTTATATAAAAAAATATATACATATATATAGGATTTTTTTTTTAATTATGCCCTCAAAATTTATGGACCCTGTCCGGTTGGCCTCCTCGGACCTCCCCAAAAACGCCCCTGATTTTTAATATAGAAAGCTATGGTTTTTAACACTTACAATATTTAGTTAAGTATAAAGCATTACATTTACCTTAGAGCAAACAAGTGTTTTTGAAGAACGGGGAGTGGGCAATTTGAAACAGAGCCGGCTCAACCTTTGTGGAGGCATAAAGCAAATACTAAAATAGGGTGCCCTTTTGCAAAAAAAAAAAAAAAAGTGAAGATAATAAAAATTTTAGAATCAAAACTATTTGTATGATAAGAAATAAGACTTGCATACTATAGATCGAGATATTAGCTAAACGTCCGTCATCTTGATTACAAAAACAAAATACCCTATAAAAAAGTCTCTTAAATCTAGGGGCCTTAATAGATTGAGGGCCTAATTAAAGCCTTAGCTTCAAAATACTCCTCTTAAGCCGATCCTGTTTGAAACTGTTGCTGCATATAGACCACCTATCTATGTATTTTACTAGCGTCATTAATTTGTGCATATGCTCTTCCTTTCTCAAGTTATTCATTTTAATACAGAAACGGGATGTCTACTCTGCTAAATTTTCCATTAAAAGACATAAAATCAGTCACAAACAACTTTGATGATGAAAACTTCATCGGAGAAGGATTTCTCGGGAAGATTTATGGAGGACAGGTCTCACTATCCGGAGAGTTGACCGATGTTGCCGTAAGGAGGTTAGATAATAGTTTTCATCTGCAAGAGTTAGCGTTTGAAAAGGAGATTTCAATACTTTCTCGTCTCGAGCATCCAAATATAGTCTCAATTGTCGGGTATTGTTATGAGAACAATGAGATGCTCATTGTAAGCAAGCGTGTTACCCGTGGAAGTCTAGGGTGGCATCTGACTGACCCCAATCTTACATGGATGAGAAGATTGCAGATAAGCTTTGGTGTTGTGTCTGCATTGAGTTACTTACATAATGGTGCAGGACATAATAATAGTGTTATACATCATAACATCAACCGCGATTCAATCTTATTAGATGAAAATTGGGAAGCCAAAATATCTGGCTTTGAATATTCCATGACAATACCAGCTGGAGATCTAGACCTGGCATATGAAAAGCTTGGAATAGGGACCTACAAGTCGGACGTGTTCTCCATTGGTGTCGTATTGTTTGAACTCTTGTGCGGTAGGGAAGCATTTGTTTCAAAGACACTAATAGCTTTCAAGCTTCATTAGCCATATTCCATTACGAAGACGGAAAATTACATGAATTGGTTGATCCGGATCTATTTAATCAAATGGATCAACTATCATTCAAAATCTTCTCGGAAACAGCATATAATTGCCTGATCCGTCATAGAGCACCAACTATGAATGAGGTCCTCAAAAGACTGGAGAGAGCATTGAAAGTTCAACAGATGCATGATAATAATGTAAATCCATACTTTTATTGTTTATATTTTCTTAAATCATCATGTCATACAGCCTATAAGTTTATTAATTTTTCTAAATTGTTGCAATGATATTACAGGAACATTCAACAGATGCAGTTGTACGTACAATACCAGACCACTTGAAGTTGAAGGTAACGAGTTTATTTGTGTGAGGTGATTGTGGTTGCCGGTCTTACCCGTCTACTTGTTAGACTGGTTTCAAAACGTGATGAAGTTATATTTAATATAAAAATTAAAAATATATACAGCTAAATTAAAACATAATATATAACTATGTTATCTCTTTGAGTTGTATTTACAATAATAACCAAAATGTGATTTTTGGAGTAAATAAAATATGGATATCGATTGAAAGAAAAAAATAAAGAACAAATTACATGGTTTGTAAATCCGGTCCAAGTCCAACCACCAATATGAATCCTGTGCACAATCCATCACCAGCCGGCCCAAATTAAGGCAGTCAAAGAATACTCCGTAAGGGTTATATAGAGGGTTCCTTTTTTTGAACATTCAAACGATATTATTCATAACTCAAATCCGAAATTACAACCGAGCTCATTAAGCCAGTGGCTACCTGGGCTACATACATGCCCCTCATACATTACAATCAATTACATTCTGACTTCCCTGTTCTTAATCACCTCTACCCGAGTGTTTACAGCCCTCAACCATTGTCGAAATGCGAGAACGTCCACCAAGCCGTCTTGTCCAAATTGTTAAACCCGAGCCCTTTTTACCATCCACCAATACGAATCTAGTTTTATTTCTTCTAGAACTAGAGGTATTGCAGTAGTTAAGTTATTAAAAATCTTGTTGTTGTGATGAATCCACAGCTTCCAAATAGTGAGTAGAACAATTGCATAGATCGCCTCTCTTTTCTTATTTGAGTTCAATTGAAGGCCACGAATACAGTTCAGAAACTGCTGCAGCTGGTTGTTCGGCTGCAGCCCACCCATATTGACCCATTCACCAATGTTCCACCACAATGCTCTAGCCAACACACATTCGAAAAAGATGTGCTGAGTTGTCTCTAGTTCCTGTTCGCATCGTTTACATAGACCGTCCCCAATATTCACTCCCCTGTATGAAAGGTTTTCGGCTGTTGGGATCCTATTCTCTGCAGCTCTCCATACTAGAGGGTTCCTGGTTCAACGTGCTTTAATTATTTGTTCAAAGCCCAAATATAAAGTCCAACTACCTTACTATTCAGCACTTGATCAAACGACTTAACAATGGTCAACAATTAAACGTAAAAAAAAGAAAAAACACACACACATTGAGCAAAAGTAATAGTTCTCTTTTTACATATGTATAAGGAAACACAAACTTTGAGAACTGAGAGAACCATTCTGGGCCACACATTTCATATAAAGGCAAAAAAAAAAAAAATTTTTTTTTTTGCTTTAATCGCACATTTTTATGCAAGGAAAATTTTTTTTTTTTTTTTTGAATTTTTTTTTCATTTATACATATGTGTATATGTCAATTATACATATGTGTATATAGCATTTTTCAGCTATACATATGTGTATATTTCAGTTATACATATGTGTATATTGCATTATACATATGTGTATAATGCAATTATACACATGTGTATACTGAAAAAAAATACCAAAAAAATAAAAAATAAATTTCCTTACATATAAAGCAACGATTTTTGCAAAAAAAAAAAAAAAAAAAAAATTGCCTTATATATATAGGATTTGGTTCAAATGAGAACCTTTCCCCAAATTGAGAACTGAGATAACCATTCTGGGCCACACATATTCTTTAAGGCAAAAAAAATTATTATTTTTATTTTTATTTTTTGCAAAAATCGCTGCTTTATATGTAAGGAAAATTTTTTTTTTATTTTTTTTGTATTTTTTTTTCAGTATACACATGTGTAATAATTGCATTATACACATATGTATAGCTGAAAAATGCTATATACACATATGTATAAATGAAAAAAAAATAAAAAAAAAAATTTCCTTGCATAAAAATGTGCGATTAATGCAAAAAAAAATTTTTTTTTCCTTTATATGAAATGTGTGGCCCAGAATGGTTATCTCAGTTCTCAAATAGGGATTGGTTCTCTTAGAATCCCTACCCTATATATATATATATATATATATATATATAGGTTAGGGATCATACGAGAACCAACTTTAGGGAGAGAACCAGGGAACCAGTGTGAACACAAACAAAAAGGTTTGGGTTTTGGACTGAAGTGGCAAAAGTGACCAAACCTCATGGACGATTTTGGCTATTAACTCTTATTTTTAATATAAGTGGTTCATATATTTTTAAAGTTTAACATTTTATATACAATTGTTTATTTGTCTATACATTAAATTAATATGATCATATGTTTTTTAAGGTTTAAACACCTCCTACACAAGTTTTATATCATGCGTAGGTAATGTTCCTACACAAATTTTACACATATGCAAGCAGGTTGCATAAATTAATGAAATTAATTGATATATTTGTTTTATTTTCAAAATAGATGAATAAATATCACATTTCAACAATTTTCTTCTGCTTTTAGTTTTTTTGTTAATGAAAAATTGAATTATTTATCTTCTTCTCGCATTAAAACCTTTTCTGAAATGAACCTTCCACAATATATATATATATATATATATATATATATATATATAGGTGGAGGATCATGTAGGAATATTGGTTTGTGTTAGAAGTGTAGGAAGGATTAAAAATTGATATGTATGCATATTTTTTTTGACGTATTCATGATGTTTTGGATTGTTTTGCTTAGAAAAACACCAAACATAACAAATTAATAACCGAAAACAATGTATTTTAAGCAGAGTGTTTTAAGTAATTACTAGGGTGTTTTAAGCAGAGTGTTTTAAGTAATTACTAGGATGTTTTATCTGTAATTTAAATTTAATGACTATAAAACATTGGATTGTGTTTTAAATTTTTGTATATTGTTATGTTAAGTGTTTTTCAAGCCAAAACAACTCAATCCATCATTCCAAAATAAAAAAACATGATTCCTACATGTCAATTCTTAATCCTTCTTACACTTCTCACACAAAACAATATTCCTACAGGAACCCTACCCTATATATATATATATATATATATATATATATATATATATATATATAGGGAATGGATATAAAGAAAACCCTCCTTATTTGGTAAACTCTGACTTCCCAATATTTTTTTTTTGAAAAAAATAGGGCAAGTAATATACATGATTTTAAGCATTTTTGGCCAAAAAAATTAAAAAAGCGCCGAGTATTTTTTTTTTTTTTTTTTTAAATAAAATTTTGACTAACACATGTTAAGCGCTAATAACAGGTGTTAACAATGTGTTAACTATATGTAAACAGTAGACGTTTTTTATTTTTAAAAAAAAACGTTCGGCGCTTTTTTCGATTTTTTTGGCTCAAAATGCTTAAAAAAATGTATATTACGTACCCTATTTTTTTTCAAAAAAAAAAATGTTGGGAAGTCAGAGTTTCCAGAGTTTACCAAATAAGGAGGGTTTCCTCCATATACTTTACCTATATATATATATATATATATATATATATATATATAAATATATATATATGGCAATGTTAATTTGAGAACACATATATTTCGCGTGAACCGTGAGAACGCAAAAAAAACACTCAAATTCAAAATTTATTTTTACACCTATCATTATTACTAAAATACAATCTCAAAATATAATTTATGCGAAAAAATTAGAGTTATACGAAAAAAATTGATTTTACACATGTGTAAGTTTATCGTTTATAAATGTGTAAACTGTTTCATTTGAACATATATAAAAAGTCTATTTTAGAGTGTTTTTGAAAAAAAAAAGATGAATTATTTGGATGGAAAATTTGTTTTTAATGTTGTATTTTTAATTATAATGGGATTTGTATTAAAAATTGATTTTGATTGATTTTTTCATTTGTTCTTGCAGCTCTCCAGATATTTAGTGTTCTCATATTGAGTTTAGAAACAAATTATTGGTTTATTGGATTTTCCAAAATGAAAATAAGTCAATAAGTTTTTTCTCTTCATTAAGAGTGCCTTTTATTTTGGCGTTTTGAATATTAAATTACCAAACTATCCACATTTTACTACTTTTTGTTTATTTTACATGAATAAGTTAAAAAAACACCTTTTAAAAAATAACTTATTGACTTTCCTACCATAAAAACTAATCCAAACACTTTTTCAAAACCTATTTAATTATGAAAAAAGAGATAAAGAAAAAAAATTACCAAAAGAATCAATAATTGAAGTGTTAGACAATTTATATATAACTTCATTGTCAAACTTACTGGAAAGTATAGGCTACAACACTCCTAATATTCTCAAAACATGTATTGTTGCAGCTAGAAAGCTTGGAACATATGAGGATCCCATTCACTGATATTGAGTTGGCCACAAAGAACTTTTCTAAAGGCTGCATCGTGTCGTCTGGTGGATATGGTTCGGTGTACATAGCAGAAGTTGACCATGTAGATAAAGGATATTGTTTTGCAATCGAAGGGGCAAATGAACGTAAAAGAGTACCTAAGAAGCGCAACACGGTTGCTATAAAACACATCATGGACCCAGAAAATGAGATGGCAGAACAAGGATTTTATGCAGAAATTGAAATTCTTACAAGTTGTAAGCATTCCAGCATAATTACTTTACTTGGCTTTTGTGACGAAGGTGGTAAACTTATCCTAATCTATGAGTATGCTTCTAATAAGAGTCTCAGTGATTATTTACAAAAAGCAAGTAAAATTCATAATGATAATTGGGCGCAACGTGTGAAAATTTGCATTGATGTTGCAAAGGGGCTGAGTTGCCTACACACTACGGAGGGGGACAGACAAGAGATAGTGCATCGTGACATCAAAAGCGCCAACATTCTGTTGGACGAGAATTTTAAGGCAAAGATTGGTGACTTTGGGCTCTCCGTATTTCTTTCTGTTAGTAAAGACACTCGGTATTCAAGAACAGCTGCAGGCACACTGGGGTATATGGATCCACAATATTGGGAGGATGCTAAGTTGACAAAAGAATTAGACATTTACAGTTTCGGAGTAGTCCTGTTTGAGATTCTATCTGGGACGGTAGCCTATGATACAAAATACAGTAACGAGGAGCTTGCACTCATGGCAAAACAACATTTCAGTAAGGGAACAATTAAGGAAATGGTAGATCCTAAAATTAAAGAAGAGATTACTAAAACCATCTTTGCTTCATTCAAAGGACCCAGTCAAGAGTCTTTGGACACATTTTCCAAAATTGCCTTTGAATGTTTGGCAGAAGTACAAGGCGATCGTCCAACAATGAAAATTGTAGTCAAGGAACTTGAGAAAGCCCTATACTAACAAGTAAGTTTAATTATGTTGAAAATATAGATCTTTTTTTTTTTTGTTTGTTCAATCAAGTTATTTGATGTCTTGAACTATTGGTGTATGTTGAATATCACATGCCTCATCTAAGCTGCTTAAAATGTTATAAAATGCACAATGTATACAAGGTTTCTAGTTAGCAATGTAATAACACGCTAAATTATTTCGAGAACAAAATAAAAACAAATTTAAGTCGTTTTTATCAGTTGTACGTACGTTCATATATTTTTTTAATTATGTTTCTTATATAGTGTTTATAATAGCTTGGCACAAATGTGTTACGAATCAAATATCATCTTATTCAAGATTATCTGAAGAAATCAAAGTGAAGAATATTAGCTAGACTCTAGGTGTCAACATTCAATGCATATATTGTATATTAAAAATGTATATTCTCTAGCCAATATTAGCTGTAGACTATCCTTGATTTCAGCCATAAACTTGGCCTTTGTACATCCATATATACCTGTACATACTTTGCAATAGAAGCTAAGCAATTCTTATTCAATTACTCTCTTATAATAATTATCATTCATATGGTATCAAGAGCACTTTGGCTCCTCTGAGCATCGATCCTGTCCAAACTTCCCAACCTGCAACTTTTTTTTTCCCGGTCACTTCTTGTTCAATGGCACCATCCTCCCCTGTTCACATCACGGCTGCTACACAGTTACCTATCAAACTCACTCCGCAAAACTTTCCTTCCTGGCGCAAACAGGTTCACTCAACCCTCATTGGGTTGGAACTCGACCACCACATTATCGGAACCGATCAGCCACCATCAAAAACCATATCCGAAGGCACCACCACAAAACCGAACCCGGACTACTTACAATGGTTTCGCCAAGACCAAATGATCATCTCCGCCATCCTCGGCAGCTGCTCGGGCCAAATTCAACCCATCGTCTCCTCCGCGGACACCGCGCGTCAAGCTTGGGATCTCCTTAATTCAAGTTATGCGAGTGGTTCGCGCTCTCGCATTATCTCCCTAAAGTCCCGCCTCGCCAAGAATCCCCGCGGTTCTTGCTCAATCACAGAATATCTCAATGATATGAAGTCGATATTTGATGAACTCGCCATCACTCAAAATCCGATCCCTGAAGAAGACCTTGTTATTCATGTCATGAATCAACTAGGTGACGACTATGCCACCTTAGTTGATGCCTTCAAAACCCGCGACACAACCATAACTTTTCCGATCTCTTTGAGAAACTACTCGATCATGAGTGTACGCTCAAAGAGTCCGCGCCAGAACCAACCATCACCACGGTTAACTACACTCAACGCCAACCTCCGAATCGTACCTACAACAGACACGGAAGTGACAATCGGACCCAACGCTACTCAGCTGCACCTTCCCAAAATCGCTCATCTTGGTCCCAAAAGAAGTCATCCTCAGGTCCCAATAATAGAACCCCTCGGAACACCCTTTTATGTCATTACTGTAACATTTTGGGACATGAAACTAAAGAATGCTGCAAGCTAGGCCGTTTTCTCCGTGAACATCAAGTTTCTAGAAATGGAACTTCATCAGCAAATCCAGTGGTCAACCATACTTCTCCTCATGCTACAAACCCTTCATGGATGTGGGATACTGGTGCCTCTGATCACACCGCCATCAATCAGAATTCTGTGCATGTTCTTTCCGAATACGGCGGCCCGGATGAGATTGTTTTGGGTGACGGTAAATCACTTCCCATAACACACACTGGACACACAACTCTTTCCACAAACTCACGTCCTCTATTTCTAAAAAATGTCTTAATTGCTCCTTATTTGCGTAATAACCTTATTTTTGTTGCCAAGATTTGTCGTACTAACCGTGTTTCTGTTGAATTTTTTCCATATCATTTCTTGGTCAAGGATCTACGCACGGGGGAGCATCTTATGCGGGGCGTGAACGTTGATGACGTTTACTATGGACCAATCACATCCTCTCCTCAAATCAACTCAACAACAACAGGACCTCTACTCGCGTGGCACCATATCCTTGGACATCCTTCTTTCAAAGTTTTCAAGTGGTTAATTTCTAAAATAGGACTTAATTGTAATAAAGTGTCACCCAAGTCATTCCATTGTACGTCCTGTTCGTTAAATAAAAGCCATAAAATACCTTTTGCTAAAAACTCATTCGTGGCAACCAAACCATTACAACTCGTCTACTCGGATGTATGGAGACCCGTCCAAACATCCATTGATGGTTTTAAATATTACGTTATATTTGTCGATTATTTTTCAAAATACATTTGGTTATACCCAA
Source organism: Ambrosia x helenae (assembly GCA_030844895.1). Taxonomy (NCBI): domain Eukaryota; kingdom Viridiplantae; phylum Streptophyta; class Magnoliopsida; order Asterales; family Asteraceae; genus Ambrosia; species Ambrosia x helenae. The sequence continues at coordinate 28,999 of JAUTDX010001544.1, forward strand.
TTAAAAGTAAATCCGATGTCTCCGCCCTTTTTCCACAATTTAAATCTCTAGTGGATAAATTTTTTCAGACACAAATTGTATCTCTATTTACAGACAATGGTGGCGAATATATTGGTCTTAAACCATTTCTTACAACTCATGGCATCTCTCACTACACCACACCTTTGCATACACCCGAGCAAAATGGTGTAGCCAAACGACGCCACCGTCATGTTGTTGAAACGGGCCTTGCTCTTCTTCATTATGCTCATTTACCATCCCAATTTTGGTCACACGCTTTTCAAGCCGCAACCTACCTTATCAATCGTCTACCCATCATCATCCTAAATAACAAATCACCCTATGAAACATTGCTCAATGTACCTCCCAACTACTCCAACTTAAAACCTTTTGGATGTCTTTGCTACCTATGGCTTCGCCCATATACCACCTCCAAACTCCAACCGCGTTCCGTGTCTTGCATCTTCCTTGGTTACTCTTCTTCAAAATCTGCTTATAAATGTTTTGATCCAGACGCCAAGAAACTATATCACTCCCGACATGTAGAGTTCATCACATACCTCTTTCCTCGTCGAGATAGCACCACCACTCCTATTGCCATCTCCTTTGAAACTTTCTTAAATCTCCCCACACCTATTTCCACCACCTCTAACACCTCATCATCCATTGCTGACCCACCACCCTATATTCCTTTCACACATCCTTCCACATCACAAACCACAACCGAAAATCCAACCACACCTATAACCGAACACTCCCCCACAACCGAAAATCCAACCACACCTGTAACCGAAACCCAATCCACAACCGAACCCAAACCACCCATACCATCTCTCCCATTACCTCTTTACCTGAGACCACCCCATCCCCTGTCCATACATCAACAACTCCCGATTCAACATCAACTTTAGCTAACGACCCCACTTCTCTCCAAGCCAATCGTCGCCAACCTAAACCCAACCCAAAATACTTCAACCAAAACTTCATCAATTCTACCACTCGTCATCCCATTCCTCCCACGTTGGAACCATCCACCTACACTCAATCCATGCGTGATCCTGCTTGGAGACAAGCCATGGACCTTGAATACAATGCCCTTCTCCAAAATCAAACCTGGGAACTCGATCCTCAAACGAACCAACACCCAATCGGTTGCAAATGGGTCTTTCGCATTAAACGAAAACCCGACGGCACTATCGACAAATACAAAGCTCGCTTAGTTGCCAAAGGATTCCACCAACAGTATGGTAAGGCTTACTTTGACACCTTCAGTCCTGTCACAAAACTGGTCACTATCCGCACCGTCCTATCCATTGCCCTCTCTCGTGGATGGTCCTTACGCTAACTCGATGTAAACAATGCATTCCTCCATGGTACTCTCCATGAAGATGTATACATGACTCAACCTCCTTGCTTCATAAACTCAAAAAATCTCTTTATGGACTCAAGCAAGCGCCAAGGGCATGGTACAATGAACTAATTGCCTTCCTTCTGACATACGGATTTAAAAAATCCTCTCTAATCCTTCTCTCTTTCGTCTATCATAGGCATGACATAACTTCCTATCTCCTTGTTTATGTAGACGACATCGTCCTCACAGGTAGCCATGATCACTTCTTAACTACCTTTGTTCGTGCCTTAAGTCACAAATTCTCCATCAAAGATCTTGGTCCACTTCACCACTTATTAGGCATCGAAGTCATTTCCACACCAAAAGGACTATTCCTTTCACAACACCGACACATTCAAGACATCTTAACCACATTTAAAATGGATGTGCTAAAGAGGTCCTCACCCCTCTTAGTACATCCGATCCTCTTACTCCATCGGATACATCTCCGTCAGTTGATCCTACCCCTTACCGCCAACTTGTTGGTACTCTTCAATACCTTGCCTTCATCCGTCCTGATATATCTTTCGTTGTTAATAAACTCTCTCAATTCATGCACAATCCGAAGCAGTCACACTGGCAAGCGCTCAAACGGGTCCTCCGATATTTGAAAGGAACATTGCACCACGGGTTATTTTTAAATAAACAGTCCTCACTTGATTTACAGGCTTTTTCAGATTCGGATTGGGGAGGTATTCATGACGGGGGAAGATCTAAACGGCTTACATACTATATCTTGGATATAATATTATCTCTTAGCACTCGTCACGTCGCTCTTCAACTGAAGCAGAATACAAAGCTCTTGCCAATGCCGCAGCGGAAATCTCATGGGTTAAAAATCTACTACATGAACTAGGCCTTCCTGCACAACATACTCCAACTCTCTTTTGTGACAACACAGGTGCTACCTACATTTGTGCTAATCTTGTATACCACTCACGTATGAAGCATATTGCTCTGGACTATCACTTTGTGCGCGAACAAGTTAACGCGGGTCACTTAAAAGTACTTCATATCAGTTCAAAGGATCAACTAGCCGATGTTCTTACCAAGCCATTATCACGTTCTCCGTTTCTTGCATTCCGTTCCAAGATTGGAGTCTCCAATGGATCCTCCATCTTGTGGGGCGTATTAGCTAGACTCTAGGTGTCAACATTCAATGCATATATTGTATATTAAATATGTATATTCTCTAGTTAATATTAGCTGTAGACTATCCTTGATTTCAGCCATAATCTTGGCCTTTGTACATCCATATATACCTGTACATACTTTGCAATAGAAGCTAAGCAATTCTTATTCAATTACTCTCTTGTAATAATTATCATTCATAAAGAATTCCTAAAGAGACAATCTACAAATTCTACCAATCTAGCTTAAGGGGAGGTATTAGATATAATACGCTAGATATAAGTATATGTATTAATATAGATTATTATGTAATATTATAGTTTAGGTTATTATGTATTAATATAGATACCGTAAGTTTAATATAGTTATGGTGGTTATCGCTTAGAAGTAGGTGTGTGTGTGTGTGTGTATAAGGTTATACTGGAAACTCTTGTTATAGTGAAAACTTTGGAAACTCTAACTTCCCGACGTTTTTTATGAAAATTTTAGGGTATGTAATATACATGATTTTAAGCATTTTGGGCCAAAAAAAATCGAAAAAGCGCAGAGCCGTTTTTTAAAAAAAACCGTCTTCGGGTAACAAATGGTTAACACGTGTTAGTTTCGCTTAACATGTGTTAGTCGAAATTTTATTTTTATTTTTATTTTAAAAAAAAAGTGCTCGGAGCTTTTTTGATTTTTTTTTGCTCAAAATGCTTAAAATCATGTATATTACATGCCCTAATTTTTTTAAAAAAGAATGGGAAGTCAGAGTTTCCAGAGTTTTCACTCTAAGAGTGGGTTTCCACATTATCCTTACCCTATATATATATATATATATATATATATATGTAGGGGAAATTGGGAACTCATAGTTAGGAAGAGAACTCGAGAACTCCTACTTAAATTAAGAAAAAAATAAAAAAAAATCATAACTCAAAATTTAAGTCAAAAACCAAAAATCTGGTTCAGAGCTTCTCTTTCCCACATCATCCCAGTTCAGAAAAAAATAAAAAAAATAGTCGACTTCTAATGCACGTGTGTAGTAAATGTCTAATTAGCTTTAGGGTTTAGTTTTTGGGTTTAGATTAGCTTTTAGGGTTAGTTTTTTTAAGTTTTGCTTGTAAGGTTTAGGTTTTTTGGGGTGGGCTGGGGTGGGTATGGTGGGTTTAGGTTTTTTGGTGGGGGTTAAGTTTTTGGTTGTGGCGGGTGGGGCTTAGGTTTTTGGTAGGCGTAGGTGGGTGGGTTTAGGTTTTTTGGGTGGGGGTGGATGGGTGGTTTAGGTTTTTGGGTAAGCGATTTAGGTTTTTTGGTGAGGGTGGGTGTGGTAAATGTCCCAGTAGCATTTTTTAGGTGTGTTTATTTTTTATTTTTTTTTTTCTGAACGGGTATGACGTGGGAAAGAGAAGTTCCGAACTAGTTTTCTATTTTTTTACTTAAAGTTTGAGTTTTGATTTTTTGATTTTTGATTTTTTTGTATTTATTTAAGAGTTCTCGAGTTTTCTCCCTAAAATGAGTTCTCTATTGAACCATCACCTATATATATATATATATATATATATATATATATATATATATATATATATATATATGGAGGATAAATTGAAAACCTCACCCAGTTAAAGAAACTTTGCAAACTCATTTATAGCCGTCCATCTTGATGATCAATGGTATAGATTTAATACCACTTTATTGAAAATGAGCAACCATATATTTTATTGTAGGAAAGGACATAAAGGGTATAAATGTCAAAAAAACTTAATGCATGAACTCTTTCTATCTCTCTCTTGACAAAAGTATATAGCTTTTTTTTCATTCTCTCTCCTGGCATTTATCTCTTATATTTTTTCTAAACTACAATAAACTATTATTTTTGCTCTCTATGGTAATTTCTATATTTTTTCTATATTAGATTGTTTTATGCAACTGAAAAAAAATATGTTACATATAAAAGTGTGTTGAAATAAAAAAAACATGTTACATATAAAAGGATGCCAAAAATCAACAAATGTGACAACAGAAAAAATATTACATTGTAATATGTTACGACAGAATGTATGTTACATATAAAAGGATGCTGAAAATCGACGAATGTAACCGCAGAAAAATATGTTACATGTTAATGTATGTTAAAATAAAAAAAAGTAACTACCGAAAAGTATGTTACCTATATAACTAGTGAAATGTTAAAATATGTAACTTGTGACAAGTAATTTTCATATGTTATTAGCAAACTGAACAAGACCTAAGTCTATGTAAACATTATTAAAACACAGTTACAAAAAATGTTATACAAAAAGGGTAGGACCCGATTACATGTGGGTTCTGTTACAAATATGTCACATAAAAATGTACAATCTCTAATACATATTGTAGAAGTCATTATAGCAATAAAAAATAATAACAATAATTGTTACATTTAGAAGGAAAGATGTTGCTTTGTAGAAAAGGAAAGTTGAAGCAATGTGATTTACAAATATTAAAAAGAAAAAAAATCCAATAACCATGTCCAGTTCTTCTCCCTCTTCAAGACAAACCCACCTACCAAAAGAAAAGAAAATTATCATTGTAAAGAAAACAAACCCACCTACCAAAATTATCATTGTAAATAAAATGGTTCCATCTTGAACAACTACTAATTAAAGATCACCATCTTGAAAACACTTTTCTTTTAAGCGTCACTTATAATGTCAATAAGGAATTATTCTCTATTCATTTATGCTAAATCCCTCACTAAGATGTAAAAATAGTTCAAATCAAAGCACAAGGATAAAGGAGTGAGATGAAGGCTGCATACAACATACCTCAATCAACTTATAGCTTTACTAAAGTGAACAAGAAATGTTGTACTGAATTCTTGAAGCACTTTATTACAAAGCTAGAGAAATCACAATAGCAGTAGCAAATGCTTCCATGTGTGAATCTCAAATGCAATTTTTCGTCTTTCTACAATTTATGAAGTCGTGAACGACATAATATAGATATATATCTTTTGCTACTGTTTGCTCAAATGCTTCATACCATTTTAAGCACCTTTACACCACCACCACCGTCTACCTCTTCACCAATCTAAAAAAACCCACTAGCGACAGATCTGAAACGTAGTGTAAGATTTGAAACCGTAGGGTACAGATCTGAAGTTCTGGTTATTTATTCACAGATGTGATGATGTCACCATTGTCGACCATCGTCTCTGTTAACAACCACACAACCATTGTTGTAATACCCATTGTTGATCTTCAACAATCACAAAAAAAAGCTATTAAATATTGACGTATGAGGGTTTGGGTAAATTGCAAAATGTGAATATGGATGAAGATGAATGAATGAGAAGAGAGGGAGAGTTATGGAAGATGAATGAGGAGAGAGAGAGAGAGTAGAGAAAGTTTATGATCTGGTGAAATGAAAGTGAGAGCATTCTTATCCCATCCACTAAATCCCATCCATCAAATTACACTAAAAATCACTACTCCACCCCTAAATCTTCTCTCTCCTAATTAAAATAATAATACTTTTTCATACTTTTATCATTATATTTTCTCTCTCCTCACTCACAACCACTTCTAAAAATATTAAAATATGTTTAGGGGTGAACAGTAACTTTCCATATTTGGGTTTCATATTTGGGGGTAAAAGTGCTTCCACCAAATATTCTCTATATCCTCCACTCACAACCACTTACACTCACCCCATATAATTTGGTGGACACACTCACATAATGCCAGGGATGAGAATGCTCCGAAAGAGATGAAGTTAAATTGACTCCTAAATTATTATAGAAGAGAGATGAGAGAAGGTTATGTCAGGTCAATAGAAAACCAAGAGAAAGTATAATTTCATCTACCTAAATTACCCTTCTAACAATCTCCAAACATGAATACGTGGACAAAGCTCAACCATAAGCAAAGTTTTTAAGGTTTCTTTAACTCAGGTAGGTTTTCTGATTATACTTTCCCTATATATATATATATATATATATATATATATATATATATGAGTTGATTGTAAACATTTACGGTTATCAAGTTTGTTTCACAAACCAAAAAGAGAAACCGAAGAACACCAAAGAAGAAAATAAAGAAGAAAATCTTTGTACAATCAGTGAATATCAATGAAATCATATATTTGTCTATATATTCTTGTGTTTAAATTCGTTTCTTAATCTTTCAACTGCCAACCAAATGTTTAGTTATATGCTTTAATACAACAACCTTAATATTGCAGGATTCTTGATAAGAATTTCAGTTTCTTTTTAAAATTATTAAGTTGATTCTGTTTTGATTCACAGGAAAACCGCACAGACGTATATCAAATTTCATTGGAAGACATAAGGTCAGTCACAGATTGCTTAACTTTTGTACCAAATAGCAAATTTCTAGTAGTGGTCATCGCGTACAAGAAGTTACACAAGCTGATGGAACTACCACCAGCACAATTATGAAGCGGTTTGTTATGGGCCCTTGGTATCGCAATATAGCAATAGAAGTTGAAGTTCTAAGGAAATACAAACATGAGAATGTCATTGCTCTCTTAGGCTACTGTGACGAAGGGAAAGAAAGGATAGCATTTTTTGAGCATATGTCGAATGGAGACCTTGAACGCCATCTGAAGGACGATAGTCTTACATGGGGTAAACGTCTTAAAATATGTATTGACATTGCAAGTGGGTTGGATTTCCTTCATGGAGGTTCCACAACTGGAGAGGTGTTGATTCATAGAAACATCACTAGCGCGAACATTTTACTTGATTGTGATATGAAAGCAAAAATTGCTAATTTTGGGCTTTCTAGAATACATCCAATAGACCAGGAAACGGTTCGCCCCAACAGCCCATCAGGCACAGCCGGCTATGTGGACCCGGAATATCGGAAGACAGGTTTGTTAAGCAAAGAATATGACATATATTCATTTGGTATTGTTTTATTTGAGATCCTTCTCCGGAGAAGTACGCACTCATTCCACTCGGAGAAAGATTATTATTTAGACTATTTGATTAATCGCCTTTATAAAGAAGAAAGACTCGATGAGATTATGTGTGAGGGTACAAAAGAACAAATTGCTCTGCAATCTCTGATTATATTTAAAAGGATTGCTATTCAATGTTTAAGATATAAGAGAAAAGATAGGCCGACTGCACATGAAGTGATAATCCAACTTAAGCAGGCACTACAAATCCAAGTAAGTTTTCAATTATTTAACAACTCATTAGTTTATCTATCATAGAGCATCCACAATGGTGAGGGTAGTTTAAAATTTCAAACCACGCCACTTCATTCCAAACAACAATCATTTCAAACCTACCTTTCTCTTCAACAATAAATCATTTCAAACCTCCACCTCAAACTCCACTTTTACACAAAAGAAACCCTTAATAAAATATTGTACGTGTGAATGTGGCCCCCACCATTGCAATTCCAAACTGTCTGGTATTCCGGACCACACACAAGGTTTGAGATTTGAAACTAGGGCTGTAAAACGAACCAAACGAACACGAACAAGGCTTTGTTCGTGTTTGTTTATTAAGGTTTCTTAGACAAACGAACCGTTCACGAACACACAAATGAACATAATTCTATGTTTGTGTTTGTTTGTTAAGAAATTAAGTTTCGTGAACACGGGTCTTGAACACAAACAAACATTTAATATGCAACTAACTAAATAAAACATTGTTAATATTAACCATTAGACAACGTACATCTACTAAACGATAAGTCAAATTATACTAACTTAGAACATAATTATCTAAAATTACTTAGGCATGAATACATGAGATTCCTAATTCAAAAAGTTCATATTATCCTATGTTTTAACTAGTAATTGAACATACACGAACAGATATAAACAAACGAACGTAAACAAACACATTGCCGAACGTTCACGAATGCAATCGAACGAACGAGACTGAGCCATCTTCGCTAGCCGATCTGTCAGTTCTATAGGGTATGAAGCTCTTTCCTAGTATTGGGTTCAGGAATTCATGCTTTGTTCGTGTTTGTTTGTTTAGTTAATCGAACGGAATTTTTTGTTCGTGTTCGTTCATTTATTAAACAAACGGACACAAACGAACTTCCTGCCAAACGGTTTACGAACTGTTCACCGAACGTTTGGTTTGTTTACAGCCCTATTTGAAACCATGCCTATATAATGGTGAGATAGTTTGGAATTCCGGAGTAGTTCAAAACCATTGTGGACGCTCTAATATATACACATACCTATAACGGAAAAAAAGTGAGGGACCGGAGATCATAGGTTCAAAAAATATATAAAAAAAGCCTCATAAAAATGAATTTTTGCATATCAAAAAATAATTTCATAATCTTCTTTTGGAGCTTTTACATACAAACAACGTAGAAACTGTTTTAGTAAAAATATAACTCTTTTTAAGTTAAATAATAGAAAAGAAGATATGTTTTTTTGACAACAAGTATTTGGTTTATTTGAACAGCTTCAACATGAGTTTATATGTAAAAGTTCAAAAACTTATGTAAAATGACTTTTAAATGATTTTTATACATATAAAACAGTGGTTCTCCCGATTTCTCACGTTTGTGGTTCTCCATTGAACCTCTCCATACATATATGAGACGACTCATATGAGAAGAAAATGTCTTGTAAGAAGAAAAACAATAAGTTTAAGCCAATAAGAATGTTACATTTAATTATGGTATTTAACTAAGCCCCGCGAGTAGTGGTGAGGGCGTAAAAACGTGTCAAGTAGCACCAATGTCACACTAACACCCCCAATACTGAAAAATCTAGTAAAACATAAGAAATAAAAACAAATAAATAAATAAATAAAACCAATCGTCTCAAGCGGAAGCGCGAATTTTCCCATTATGATGCTATTTCTAATCTCGGTAAATTAGGTCAAAACACATACACACAACATAATAACTAAGTCAACATAGAAGAAAATAAAAAATATAATAAAAAAGCATAATGTACAACCATTAAAGTTAAGGGACTAAAGATGTCATTACCAAAGTTAAAGGGCTAAAGTAATTATAACAAAGTGTAAGGTAAATATGAGAATTAAAAAAGAAAACTTATTAAAGTTAAGGGCTAAACATGTCATTATCAAAGTTGAGGTGCCAAAATTGGATGATTTTAACAAAAACAACAATAAAGCACAACATAGCAATGCACAAAGCACTTGGTATATATATATATATATATATATAGAAAGAGAGAGAGAGAAAGAGATAGAGATATAGAGAGAGGGAGGGAGGAGAGTTCAAGTGAGAAGAAAATATCTTGAAAGATGAAAAAGAACAACTTTAAACCAATAGGAATAATCCATTTAATAAGTCTATTGAATGTTAGATAAATAATTAATTTGTTGTAACCCCTTAAACTAGTTAAATAAATGAAACTCCTAAATCATTTTAAAATATATAAATTCAAAGCAAACCTAACTTACCGTGAAGGATAATTTCAATATGTGTAGGACACATGTAGGATGAATTTTTATATGTGTAGGATTAACGTATGATAATCTCAATATGTGTAGGATAAACATATCATAAATTCGATATACGTAGGATGAATTTTTGATATGTATAGGACACATTTTGAGGGAGGAAAGGGTGCCCTAGACTTCAAGCCTAGGGTGCACCAATCTCACCGCGCCACGTCATTTCAACCCCAAACTAGCCTAAAGTAGCCTAAACATCGGAACGCCAAGCCTAAAGTAGCCTGGAACCAAGGACCCCCACCACTTTACTATACTCACCAATCACACACACCCCATGAGATGGACCCCACCCTCCCCCCCCCCCCCCCCCCTTTTTCTTCTTCTTCTTTCTTCAGCGAGCAGAAGCCGATCTCCCCACCTTAGGCTTCAAGCCTAACAACCCGGGGTGGTGTAGCCGAATCGGCTACTTTGCTAATAACCTATTGTTGATCCCACTCCGTCCTCCATGATAATGTATAGGATAAATTGCTAATGACTAATTAATGAAAGAAGAGTTAAAGCATTTAATGTTTTACCATTATTTCATTCTCTTTTTTGTTCTCAAATTAAGTTTTTTCTCATTTGATCACCCCCATATACATACATACATACATACATACATACATACATACATACATACATACATACATACATACATACATACTGTTGGATCAGTATGCTCTTTATCAGTTCACTTGCATATGAACACTTATGTGTTTTGCAAGTTTAATCATTTATGCAGCGGAATAAGTATGTAAAGTTACACTATCAACAGGAGTTATTACTCCCTCTGGATGTTTGCAAACTAAAGACAGTAAATGAGAATCTAAGTATTGAATGTAAATGACAATAAGTAAGCAGATAGATTCTCAGTTAATGAAATGGAAATAACAAGTAAGAGTTTGAAGCCTTTCAGTTTTCAATTAAAAATCGATGTCTAAAATAGTGGATAAACCCATCTATTTAAAGATGAATAGATACATACAACTTGTTCAATACTTCAAGCAAAAGCAATACTACAACAGGCTGTAGTCTTGGAACTTGTACAAAATGATAAAGTAATAATAAACAATTAAACTACTGAAACATAAGGCGGTGAAAGATTTCTATTACAAGTGCTGATGAATGACAAACTACTGATGAGTAGTTTGTCTTCGATAGTTCTTCAGTAGACTGTCTGGTTTGACTTCAGAACTTCTGATATTTCTTCTTCAGTACTTGTTGATTTCTTCTTCAGTACTTTTGTCTTCTTTCTTTGGTAGTTCTATACTTAGAATAATTTGGCAGAAGTATGAATTAGACTAAGGTTTGCAAAAGTGGTTTCTTCAATCCTTTCTGTCCTAATAATCTCCCCCTGGATTGATGAAGCCAAAACCTTATCTAATTCCTTGTTGCTTTCTTCTTCTGTCTTCAACTATCTTCCATATCTCTTTGAACATGGAATTCTTTAGTTGATTCAACTGTTCTTCTGTGAGAGATCCTTGTTCATGTTCAAGATGTTGAATTGTCCGCAAGTCTTGTGTTGATAGATTCTTTAGTTCATTCATGGATTTGTAAGCTTTGCTTGAACGATCTCTTCTTGTCACTAATACTGAGTTGGAATCAGTAAAGGACCATTTTATGATTAATACTTCAGATCTGTCAAAATCTGAAGTATAGGGAACCATGCTGGATCCCTAGGATGTTCCTGAGTGTTGGATGTTTTCCACTTCAGTGACTCTCAGGTGGGATTCACCATCTTTCTTCTGTTTACACCACATCAGGTATTTTAAATGTAGGTAAGTGATGTTCAATAATTACCTTTGTGTACAGTTTATCAGTTATAGTCTTCTGGATTTGGTAAGCAAAGGTTGAAGGATCCCTGAACTGTGTTATTAGAGGCTTTTCTTCAATATCAAAGTCTCCTTGTACAACTGTGTTGCCTTCTAGCAACACCATTTTGAAGTTTGTCAAGGTCTGATGTTATGTCCCCTGTTTGATGTGGTTGTTGGGGACTGACATGTTCTAATGGGATGGTCTCTTTTAGCCCAGAGAGAAGTTTGGCTATTTCAATGGTTTGATGGTTTGGTTCAGTATTTGGGGTAGTGTTTCAGCAGTTTCAAAAGAAGGGTGAGTAGGTATGGGTTGCTTGAATTTCTTTCTTTTGAAAAGAATGGTAATTGGGGCTCTTGTAGGGGTTTGAGATGGATGAGACTGAGAGGATGTTTCAGTCACATCTTTAACAAGTGCAGGTTGCACATCAGCAGTTTCAGGCATCTTAACTTCATGAACTGCCTTTCTTTTAAGGTTGGTGGGTGTTGGTTTTTGTTGTTTGGTTTCTTGGCCTTTTTTGGGGTGAGGGTTTGGAAGATGATGGTTCCATGGGGACTGTTTCTGGTTCCCCTTGGTCATTTTCTGGCCAGGCAGCCGGTTTGTTATGCCTTGAGTATGCTTGTGAGGTAATGGGTTTAAAACAATTGTTTTACCCACAAGCACGTCTTCTCCAAGTTCTTTAATTATGCATTGCATAATGAACCTTGGATACAACAAAAACTTCTTTTTAGAGTTTTGGTGATGCAACACCAACTCATTAAAGAAAAGTGCTGATGCCCTGAATTTTGTCTCATTCACAATGGAATGAAAAATTGGTTGAAAAGTGGAGGGCATCTGATCATAAGATCTAGTTTTTGGATTTAGACACATGATTATGTAATGAAACAAAAGTTTATATTTTGGTTCAAAACACTTTTTAAAGATTGTTGCATGTGAGAGAGTACCTTGGTACCACACTCTGTCATGGTTAAATGAATTTCAGAGTTGGAAATTGATCTGGTGCACCCCGCATCATCCAGACCCAGTCTAATTCCCAGAGTAGCCGGTGTTATTGCCATTACTTTCCCTTGGATTGTTGATTTGAGGGAAATCACTTGATCATTCACTGTCACCGTCTTTGCGTTCGCCCAGAACTCATTAAGAGTTTCAGTGTGATTTGGAGGATCAATGGTGAGGGCAATGAAGTATTGGGATTTGATGACTAAATCAATGATTTCGTCGTATTGGGACCAGGCTTCATGTTTCTCAAAGTAGCCTCTTTGATTGTGTCCCTGTTTCAATATAAGAGCCATGTGGTTTGTGTGGGTGTGGATCGAACAGTGTTTTTGTTTGCAGGTTAGGGCTTGAGAGTGTTTTTGAGAGAGAAGGAGGGAATTTTTGCTTTTGAAAGGATAAGTGTTGGAAAAGGTGTTTATCAGAAGTTTATAACCGCCCTAGGTCAAACTTCTGAAATGGGAAATGTCTGATTTACCCCTTTTGACAAAACTGCTGATGAAGAACAACTTTCATCAGTAGTTCCCATTTTCTCTTCATAGTTTGTTAACAACTGATGAGATTGTTTATAAACACTTTATTCATGACTTCTAAAGGTTATTTTATCAGAAGTTAATCATTTTTCAGAAAATATTCCCATACTGATGTTTGTTTATCAGTAGTTTCTCTCTTTTTGGTTTTTCAGAAGTTTTAAAAACAGACAGATGTAAGTGAAAAATAAAAATATGTGCAGAAAAATAAAAGAAACACTTACAAATTTAGCATCCCAAGAATGGATACTAACTTCTGAAATGTTGATGTGTCAAGGGGTTTTGTGAATATGTCAGCTATTTGATTAGCTGTTGTCACATGCTTTACTTCAACCTTGCCTTTTTCATAGCAATCCCTTATGAAATGATACCTGATATCAATATGTTTAGTCTTTGAGAACTGAACAGGATTTTGAATGATGCTAATGGCAGATTTACTGTCTACAAGCAATGGTGTCTTGGTCTCTTTGATTCCATAATCAAGAAGTTGATATTGGAGCCATTGTATCTATGATGTACAACTTGCAGCTGCAATGTATTCAGCTTTAGCAGTTGAAGTTGCAACAGATGTTTGCTTCTTTGTAACATCCGGCCCCTCTCACCACCAATATTGTCCGCTTTGCCCATCCAGAGCTCACGGATTTTGCTTTTGGTTACCCTGGTGGAGACTTCCCAGGAGGTCACCCATCCTGGAATTTCTCCCACCTGAGCACGCTTAACTGTGGAGTTCTCCTCTCATCCACTAACATTAAGCCCCAAAACGCGTTGGTGATTTAAGAGGCAAGACATTACTTATGAACCAAGGATCTCTCCTGGCCACGGCCGATGTGGGATTTTCCTGGGTTGTCACATTCACCCCCCGTTAGAGTCTCATCGTCCCTGATGAGGTATGCACCCACCATCCCGAACGGCACAGGAGTGGCTCTGATACCATCTGTAACATCCGGCCCCTCTCACCACCAATATTGTCCGCTTTGCCCATCCAGAGCTCACGGATTTGCTTTTGGTTACCCTGGTGGAGACTTCCCAGGAGGTCACCCATCCTGGAATTTCTCCCACCTGAGCACGCTTAACTGTGGAGTTCTCCTCTCATCCACTAACATTAAGCCCCAAAACGCGTTGGTGATTTAAGAGGCAAGACATTACTTATGAACCAAGGATCTCTCCTGGCCACGGCCGATGTGGGATTTTCCTGGGTGTCACATTCTTTGATTGCCAGGACACTAGACAGTTTCCCAAGAATTGACAACCACCAGATGTTGATTTTGTTAACATTTTGCACCCTGCATAGTCACTATCTGAAAAAGCTGTTAACTTGGTAGTGCTAGAAGCAGGATACCAAATTCCAAGTGTAGGAGTTCCTTTCAGATATCTGAAGATTCTTTTGACTGCAATGAGGTGTGATTCCCTAGGAGCTGATTGATATCTAGCATAGACACATGTTGAAAACATAATATTCGGTCTAGAAGCAGTTAGATATAAAAGGGAACCTATCATACATCTATACATGGTTTGATCAACCTGTTTTCCTTGATCATCTGGTTCAACTTGTGTGGTTAGTGTCATGGGAGTGGAACATGATTTACATTCTTGTAAAGAAAATTTGTTCAATAATTCTTTAACATATTTAGATTGATGTATAAAAGTTCCATTTGCTTGTTGTTTAATCTGCAGTCCTAAAAAGTACTGCAGTTCTCCCATTGTACTCATCTCAAATTTTGATTGCATGAGTTTCCTAAATTCATCACACAGTTTAGTGTTTGTTGAACCAAATATGATATCATCAACATAAATTTGAACAAGTAAGACATGATTTCCAACATGTTTTATGAAAAGAGTTTTATCAATGGAGCCTCTTGTAAAGTTATTTTTTAGCAAAAAGTTAGAAAGTGTTTCATACCAGGCTCTAGGAGCCTGTTTTAGCCCATAAAGAGCTTTGTCAAGCTTGTACACCCACTCAGGATGAAAAGGATCCTCAAACCCAGGTGGCTGACAGACATACACTTCCTCTTTGATTTTTCCATACAAAAATGCACTTTTAACGTCCATTTGAAAAACTTTTATTTTGTTGGAGATAGCATAAGCCAGAAATAACCTGATGGCTTCAAGTCTTGCAACTGGTGCAAAGGTCTCATCATAGTCAATTCCTTCTTCTTGAGAATAACCTTGTACCACCAGTCTTGCCTTGTTCTTAATAATCATACTGGCCTCATCTTGTTTGTTCCTAAAAACCCATCTTGTGCCAATGGTAGCTGCTTTGGTGGTAATGGACAAATTTCCCAGACCTGTTGCTTCTTGAATTGGAGCAACTCATCTTGCATAGCTTGCACCCAATTGTTATCTTTGAGGGCTTCTTGGTACTTCTTAGGTTCCAACTGAGAAATGAATGCTAAGAAGAAGCAAAAGTTGGAAAGCTGGTTTCTTGTGAGAACACCTGATGCAATATCACCCATGATTTGAATCCAATGGATGATCCTTGTGTTTAATCAGTTGTTGTAAACCACTGACAGTGTAGGTGGCTCTTGTACTTCTTCAAACAAACCACCGAGGTTTATAAAATATCTGGTTCGGCTATTTGAACATCTTCAGTAGTTGTGGGAGCTGAAATAGATGTTTGAGTTTGTACATCAGCAGTTGTTGAATCAGAAGTTTATGAAACTTCTGATGTTTGAAAAGTTGACTTAATGACTGTATTAGGCAGTTTGGGAGTGTCCTGTTGACAAGGACTCTGAAATAGAGTCTTTAATGTTTAGAATGAAACATTGACATCCAAAAGCCCTGAAAAAGGAGATAAGGGGCTTAATGCCATGAAGAACTTCATAGGCAGTTTTGGAGTGTCTCTTGTTGACAAGGACTCTATTCTGAACATAACATGCAGTGTTGACTACTTCAGCCCAGAAATACAATGGAAGGCCTGAATCACTAACATAGTTTCTTGCTGCTTCAATTAATATCCTGTTCTTCCTTTCTACCACATCATTTTGTTCAGGAGTTCTGGGAACACTGAATTGTCTAATAATCCCTTTAGACAAAGAGAATTCATCAGAGTTTTGTTCCTGAACTCTGTCCCATTATCACTTCCAATAGCTTTAACAGATAGAGATTATTGTTTCTCTACTTGTAGAATGAAGAACTTGATGATTTCAGCTGCCTCATCCTTGGAAAATAAGAAGAAATACCCATGTGAATCTTGAATAGTCATCAATGATGACTAAGCAGTACTTCTTCTTACCAAGGCTCATGATTTTAACTGGCCTAAATAAGTCCTTATGGAGTAGTTGAAGACATGCAGTTGTTTTTTATTCTTCAATAGACTTATAGAGGAGACTTATGTTGCTTTCCCTTTAAACAGGATACACAGTGTTCTTGAAACTGGTATACTTTCAAGGGTAGACCTCTGACCAAGCCCATTTTTGTGACTTATTTATGGTTTTAAAGTTCACATGGCCAAGTCTCCTGTGCCAGAGATCAGTCTCAGAAGTTGATGCCCTTGAGAAGAAACAGGCAGTGTTGTTCAGAACTTTGTCCTTTTCAATGTCCACTGCATAGACATTGCCAACATCTTTTGCTATCAACAAAGTATGATCTTCAATGATCTTCTCTATCAACTTCTGGCCTTCTAGTGATATGATGTTGCAAGCTGTCTTTGTGAAAAAGGAAGAATATCCTTTATCACACATTTGTGACACACTCAGCAAGTTTGTACTCAAGGTTTTCAACCAGATTGACCTTGTCAAACTGTATTTTGCCAGAAGAGACATTGCCATGTCCTAGCACATATCCCTTGGCATTGTTCCAAAGGATACAAATCCTCTCTTTGACTGATAAAAATTGTTTATCAGGTATCTGCATCCTGTCATGTGCATTGAGCCTCCACTTTCAACATGCCAAATGCTATTTAAGCCTCTGGAGACCCTCTACACAAAGTAGCAAATTAGTTAGATTTTGGAACCCAAGCCAGTTTGGCTTTGGTTTTGCTCTTGAGAACATTTACAGTTTGTTCTTGACCAGGTTGAGGAATCCATGTCTTTTGGCAATGGATTTTTCATTAAGAGCCATGGTGGTATCCTTTTGAGACCACCATCAACCTTGGTCATCAGTAGTTGTACCATATTCATGAGATTTTTAATCTCAGCAGTTATGTGAAACTGCTGATGATTCAGGTCTAACTACTGACAGAGAATTTTGAGAAAAAGACTGTTGTTGAGATTTCATCTTTTCTGAGAAAAGGTGTCGCCTGGTTGTTGTTTCTTGGGAAGGAAAGTTTCTTCATAGTCACTTTTAAGTTTTTTTCCGACAACCAGTTGTGAAATTTTCTTGTTATACTGAATTCCTTTTTTTGTATCTACAAAATTCTGTTTTATGGTTAAACAAACCACAGATTTCACATTCTTTTGCCTTTTCTTTTTCTTTTAAAGGCAAATTTCTGACTATCTTGATTTGATTTAGGTCATCAGTAGTTTTCAGGTTCTCAACTCCTGATATAGATGAAACTATTGATGGCTTAAAAGTCAGATTTTATCAGTACTTTCTGAAGAACTTTCTTTGTGAATTTTTAGAAAGTTTTCATGAAAAGATGTGCATTCTTTCTCTTCATAAGTTCATTTGAAACAGTTTTTCTCTCCCATCTTCAATAGTGGGAAAAATCAGTTGGTGTTTCAGTGTGATTGTACCCTATGCCAAACCTAACATTTGATGCACTTTGTTTGTTAAGCAGCAATTGGTACCCTTTACAGGATTCTACCCATTTTTCACAATCAACCTTGGTGTCAACAAGCTCTTTTCTGACATTCCCTAGGTCTTCTATCATGATTTTAAGTTGTGCTTGGGTTTCAATAGCATTGTTAGTCAATTTAGAATTTTCTTTGCCTTTGCAGCAAGTTTTCTTTCTAAATCACATTTCATCTGAGTAAATTTTCTCTCAGAGTCATTTGCTTTGCCTTGTAAATGCACATTAGTCTCTGTTATGAGAGCAAAAGATTCTTTATATGAGTTTGAACAAAGTTTTGTTAAAGATTCTTTTGATACCTAATACAGGGCAGATTTTGAGGCGCAGCCCTCAAATGCCATTAAGGCAAAATTCTTTCTGCCATTGTCAGGTTCTCCCCACTTGATGTCAAACATTTTGTTGTCTGCATCAGGATTACACTCTGTTGTGTCAAAAGGAAGACTGCTCCAGTCAGCATACCCTGAAGTGAACAGACTTTGTTGTGAGGGTTGCTGAGTTTGTGGAGGTTGTTGAGCAGCTGGAATGGAAGGGATTGATTGTTGGCTCTGCATTTGTTGAGCAGGCATCTGTACATATTGTATTTGTGGCACATATTGGATTTGTGGAGCTTGTGCCTGTACAAAATGTGCACTTCCCGGTGTTCCATTATTCCTATTATAACTAGGGTTAAACTGATTTCCAGACTATGATTGGTTATAGCTAGAGCTTCTACACTCTCTAGCAAAGTGTCCCAACTACTGACACTTGTGACATCTAAGCTTAGATTTATCAAAACCAATTTTTGTAGAACTGTTCAGTACTGGAAATTTCCTTCCTGACCTTTATAAAACTTGTTAGTTTTTATACTTAGCATGGCCAGTTGGTGTAAAATATCCATTTCTTCTAAGTCATCACTGCTAAAATTTTTCAAATCATCCCTGATAAAACACATATTATCAGCAGTTTGACTATATTCGTCATTGTCATAAGATGGGAATGATCTTCTGATGAGATCCCAGTAGTTATGTCAATATGGTCAAAAGGACCAAAATTATTTGAACAAGTAGGTGAATCTTGTCCTAAAAGTGCTGTACTACTACCAGGGTACATAGTCATCAGCTGTTTTACCAGAACTTTGCAACTTTTTCTTTTGATCAATTTCTCTCTTAAAAGTTAGCAATCTCCCATGTAATTTTGTAAGAGTGAGGGAGTTAAAGTCTGGTGAAGATCTGAGAACTATAGAGTAAGTTTCCCATTTTTCTAGTAAAGACCTTTCTAGTAAAGACCTTAAAAATCTATGAAGCATAGATACATTTGTATAGGTCTGACCATTTAATTTCAACTCAGATATTAATGGGGAGAATCTTTCAAATTGTTGTGTTAAAGTTTCCCCATTAATGTGAGTAAATGTTTCATATTGCTGAGCTAATATTTCTCTGGTGTTGGCAATCACCTCTTCAGTTCCTCCAAACTGCTCTTTTAGGCAGTCCCAAAGCTCTTTGGCACTTTCACAATGTAAAAGTCCAGAGTAGATTTCATTTGGAGAGTGCCATTGCCAACATAGAAAAAGCTTTTGCATCAAGCTCAAGTTTTAGGAAATCTTCATCTGTGTAGTCTTTTGGGTCCTTTGGGATTTCAACTTTAGTTTCAAGATTCGTGTTTACTGGTTTATGAGGACCATATATCACAGATTTCCAACAACCAGTGTTGGTCTGAGACAAGGTATGTGCCATCCTTTTCTGCCATATGTTCACAATCAATAAGAGATAGAATATGTGCCGACTACATTCTTACTTTCCTTCTTATCATTAAGCTCTCGCTAGCACGTGGTATCAGAGCCATGTTTGACTCTTCAAACCCACCTCACAACCCTGTTAACCCTATTCCAGTGTTCAAAGGTGAAGGATATGAACACTGGAGTGTTTGCATGAGAACCATCCTAAGATCGAGAGAGTTATGGGAGATAGTGGATCTAGGAATGACTGATCATGGTGATGACCTTCCAAAAGCCAGGCTAGAAAGGAAGAACGATGCTCATGCCATGGCAGTAATCCAGCAGGGTGTTCATGATCAATTATTTTCACTAATTGCCAATGCTAACACTGCTCAAGAAGCCTAGGATATCCTGAAGATGGAGTACCAAGGAGACACTCAAGTACAGGCTGTGAAACTTCCGAGGTTAAGGAGAGTTTGAAAACTTAAACATGAAATAAAGAGAAGCTGTTGGAGAGTATTTTTCTAGAGTGATGGCCATTGTTGGACAACAAAGATCCTATGGAGAGGAGGTCACTGAACAGAAGATTGTGGAGAAGATCGTGCGCAACCTTACATTAAGATTTGATTTTGTGGTGCCATCTATTGAGGTGGCTTATGATCTGACCTAATTGACACCTGAGAAATTGATGGGTGTGTTGCAGTCTCAAGAACAAAGGTTGAATGGCAAATCAGGAGATCAAGTACCTAGGATAAGTGAGAAATCAGATGAACAGGCTTTACAAGTGTTCCTACCAACAAGAAGAATGGGAAATGAAGGTGGACAGGCAGGAAGAGGTCGTAGACGTGATTGTTGGTATAGTGATGAGCAACAAGTGAATGTTGCAACTAATGGAGATGATGAAGAAGAGGACATGAGGAGATCCCTCATTTATTCATGGCTTGTGTCACTCAGCAGGCTCTAACGAGTGCTGATGAATCAGAACCATCACATGCAAATGTATGGTTTATTGATTCAGGAAGTTTAAATCACATGACTGGGGTACGTAGTATATTCACCTCTTTGAACACCTCTTTTAAGTTAATAATTAAGATGCGAAACAAGAAACAAATAAATGTTGAGGGAAGAGGAACTGTTAAGGCTAAAATGAATGATGGTAGTGTGGCATTAATAGAGGATGTTTATTATGCACCAGAATTGGAATATAACTTATTGAGTGTAGGTCAACTAATGAGGAAAGGGTATGCACTGTTGTTTGATGATGGGGCATGTTCAATTGTTCACAAACAAACAGGAACAAAACTTATGAAAATCTAATTGGCACCAAATAATATGTTCCCTCTATATGCCTCAAAAGTGAAGCCAGGTAACCCAAAAGTGCATGAGGAAACAAAACTATGGCATCACAGATATGGCCACTTAAACACTGAAGCACTTCAGCAACAATATAGGAAACAAATGGTGCATGGGCTTCTTGTCATGAAAGATATTGTTGTATGTGAAGGATATGCTATGGGGAAGCAACACAAACTACCATTCCAGTCTAGTACCAGAAGGGCAACAAAGCCTCTTGAAGTGATTCACAGTGATGTTTGTGGTCTTATGCCAGTCCCTAGCCTTGGTAGAAGTAAGTATTTCCTATTATTTATTGATGACTACACTAGAATGTCTTGGGTATACTTCATTGAAAGAAAATATGATGTATTCACAAAGTTTAAGATATTTAAGGCATTGGTTGAAAAACAAAGTAACCATTTTATTAAGGTTTTTAGATCTAACGGGGTGATGAATACTGCTAATCAAATGAATTAATTCATTTTGTGAGCTCATGGTATAAAAAAGGCAGTTGACATCTCCATTCACACCTGAGCAAAATGGTGTCTGTGAAAGAAAGAATAAGACCATAGTTGAAATGGCCTAATGTATACTTCAAACCAAACATCTTCCTACTTACTTCGGGGCAGAAGTTGTGGCCAGTGCAGTGCAAATTTCCAATATTGTCCCTACCAAGCCAAATGAGAACAATACACCTATACGGTTATGGTCTGATGTAGAAGATTTAAGAGTCTTTGGAGTATTGTGTATGGCCTAACACCATCACAACTTAGAAGAAAGTTCATTCATTCAAATGCTCAGAAGTGTATCCTGATTGGTTACTCATTTCAAACCAAAGGGTACAAATTGAACAATCCAGTGACTAAGCAGATTATCACCAGAAGACATGTGCAGCCAGATGAAGATGGAGAATGGGATTGGAGCAAAACTAAGAATTCTGAGAACAAACATTTGTGGGAGTCAGATTTTGTTGATTTCTTTTTGATACTCTAGGTGATAGTGGTGCACAAGAAGCAACTACTAATGGAGAAGGGTCAACTATGCAAGATCAAAGTTCATCTCATCAGGACCTTGACACACCTATTCAAAGCCAGGGAGGGAGTAGTTCATCTCAATCCTCCTCAACTAGACCTGAGGCTCCTGTCAAGCTCAGACAGTTGAAGGATGTGTATCAAGAAACAGTCCCTATGCAAGATTACACAGGTTGCCAATTTGCTCTAAATATTTCTGATCCAACTTGTTTTGAAGATGCAGTAGTGATTGAGCAATGGAAGAAAGCTATGGATGAAGAAATGCAGGCCATCATCAAAAACAACACTTGGAAGTTGGTGGAGATGCCAAAGAATAAGAACCTGGTGGGGCTCAAGTGGCTGTACAAGACTAAACTTAGGCCAGATGGTGAAATATTGAAGTACAAGGCCAGACTAGTGGCAAAAAGCTATTCTCAGAAGAATGGCATTGATTTTCAAGAAACTTTCTCCCCGTAGCTCGTTTGAAACCATAAGAACAGTCATTGCAACTACAGCTCAATTGGGGTGGACTATGTATCAACTAGATATAAAGTCTGCCTTTCTTAATGGAGCTAGAATCGGAAGAAGAGACCTATGTGTAGCAACCAGAAGGTTATGAGATGCAGGGTGAAAAACATAAAGTCTACATATTGTACAAGGCATTGTATGGGCTCAAGTGGGCACTAAGGGCATGGATTGCTAGAATTGATTCTTACCTTGTCACTCATGATTTTGTTAAAAGTTACAGTGAACCTACATTATATGTTAAAAGGTTTAATCATGAAATAATCTTTGTGTGTCTCTATGTTGATGGCATTGCCTATGTAAGCTCCAATGATGCAATGATCATAGAGTAAAGAAGGGATAATGAAAGAATTTGAGATGTCTGATCTCGGACATCTCAAGTACTTTCTGTGGTTGGAGGTGTATCAGTCAGACAAGGGAGTTGTCAAAGCAAGTATGCTCTAGACTTATTGAAGAAGTTTGGCATGAGTGGATGTAAAATAGATGATACACCCATGAACTATAATGAAAAGTTTAAAAGTGAAGATGGTGCTCCCAGGGCTGATGAAGGAATTTATAGAAGCTTGATTAGAGGTTTGATGTATCTCACTAATACTAGACCTAATATAGTATTTGCAGTTAACATACTATCCAGGTTTATGCAAAAGCCCTCTAACATACATTTTGGAGCTGCTAAAAGAATATTGAGATATGTGGTAGGCACTACAACTTATGGTATATGGTACAGTAAGGGCATGAAGGTCGAATTGTGTGGTTATAGTGACAGTGATTGGGCAAGCAGCTCGGATGATCGAAAGAGTGCATCAACACATGTGTTTTCATTGGGGAGTGGAGTTATTTCATGGCCATCTAAAAAGCAGCATATAGTAGCACTCTCCAGTACCGAAGCTGAATATATAGCTGCTACTGGTGCAACATGTCAAGGCATATGGTTAAGAAGGATCTTGGAGGATTTGGGATTCACGCAAGATGGGCCAACTATTATACGATGTGACAATCAATCAACAATTTATTGTCCAAGAATCAGTTGCTGATGGAAGGTCTATACACATTGAGCTCAAACATCATTTTACTTGAGACATGGTCACACAGAAGCAAGTGGTGTTGAATTATTGCAGAACTGAAGATCAAGTTGCTTATACCTTAACTAAAGCCTTAGCTCAGACCAAGTTTTGTTTTTCAGGGACAAGATAGGAATGGTGGAATTAGGATTAATGGAGGGTGTTAAAATGTAATCCTAATACTGCATGCATGCATGGCACATGATCTCATAGTTTACGTTATGTTTTGTTGTTTTTGAATAACGGCTAATAAGCCAAGTCAAGGTTGTTAGAGTCAGTTTCATAAGTCAGTTGTGTGATCCACCTTTCCAGGGTGTGACACTAGTATTTAAGCAGTAGGCGTTGGCTTGTTTTATGTACTCCTTTCTGTTCACAATCAATAAGAGATAGAATCTGTGCCGACTACATTCTTACTTTCCTTCTTATTATTTTCATAGTTATTATTAAGCTCTTGACGACAAAAACACCATATGCCATACCATAGATGTATATCGTCGTGATTGTTTTGACAAAATATGTAAACCTTAAACACAAAATACATAATATAACACCATCCGATCATTGTAAATCCATAGAACATGGGCCGGTGAAAACCTAAACGTTGTTGGCCTGGAACAGATTGCAGCGGAATGTTTTGAACAAAAGACACACAATAACAATATGAAATACAAAAGAACAAAGAAAAATAACTGAATTATGATGTTGAATGCTTTTGGACAGAATAGGATTACAAGACTTGGGTGGATTGTTGGGAATACAATCTTGATAACTTTACAATTAAAGGTTTCTATCCTATATCTATTAAATGAAACGACATGTCCCAAAATCCAGTTATGTTCAAATAGGTTTGTTAGTTTGTCATGAGTAACTGCCACCGTTTTAAGAAATGGTGCCAAACATAACTAAACTAACTGTTAAGGGCATTCTGGTCATTTCACCTTGTGTCCCGCCCTTTTGTTCTAAGTATGCTATAGTCTTCTTTCGAGTATTGACCCAATAGTTATGCTTCTGATCCTTTGCAACCATTTGAGGACATTCATTTCGATCCATAGTGTTGTTACAGCCCTTCTTGATCCAAATTGACCCATATGCAAATCCTATCTATCTAACTTACTAACAAACCAAAGTCTATGTCTTACAATTATTCTATTTATACATACATCACATACGAACTAATGTATAGGTTTAATATTTATATAACACAAATACACAAATAAGACAAGTTCGTATTTACATCTTAACACCCGCCCCTAAATATAACTTGGGTTCATAGTGGTTCTTGGCATGGTTTCCATTGCTTCTTGTAGTGCTTTTTCAACTTGATAGAAATCGAACTTTTTTTCTTGATTGAGTGTTTAGCCGAGTTCCAATCGCCTCCCATGTAAAGTACATAGTCTTCATGCATAGAGGTAGAATCTTTGTGAAGCCGTTTCATAAGTTTTGATACAATTTCTGTTTTCCTCACTTCACTACATCCGATTCCTTCTTTGATTTCTTGATTTGCTATGTTTATGGCAGCCTTATACACTTGGTATTGCCACTCCAAGACATCCAAATATTTTGCATACATGATACGAATCATATCTTTGTCCTCATATTCTAATCCCAATTCTTTTCCTATTATTACCCACACATTATATTTTGATACCCGGTTGTGTCCCCTTCTCTTTTAACAAGTATGTATAGATCAAACAAGTTAACTTTATTTCCAATTTCAACCATGGGTGGGATGGGTCGGTTTAGAACTTTTAAGTAAAAATTCAAAAACTATGAAACCATCCGAAATAAATGATCCTTCAACAAATCTCTATGAGCCCATGGATAATCTAGATGATCTATAATGTCTAAGAATTCAATGCACTTCTCAATAGAATCTATCTCTAGATCATGAACCGATTTTTCAAATTCTCTTATTTGTTTCAAAGTGACCCATATGCAAATCCTATCTATCTAACTTAGTAATATGTTGCTACTTTTAAGTAAAATTAAACAGAATATACTAATTCATGCCGAATTTAAGAAAATAATCTTAATTAATTGCATTAATGATTAACAGGAAAGAGGCATAGATATGGTTAGAATTTCATTTAAAGACATAGAAATTGCCACTAATAAGTTCAGTGATGAGAAGTACATTGGAAGAAAAGGATTTTGGGATGTATACGTAGGACAACTTCCACATGCTAATGGACAGAAAACCATTGCTGCAAAGCGGTTGGATAGGAGGTCTCACCAAGGAGACGATGAATTTTATCGAGAATTAGGAATTCTTTTCAAGTTTAAACACAGGAATGTGATTAATTTAGAAGGCTATTGTGAAGAAAATAATGAAAGGATCATTGTTTATGAGTATGCGTCTAATGGAAGTCTTGATAGGTGGTTGAAGGACAGTAGTCTTACATGGATGAAACGACTTGAGATAGGCATTGGCATTGCAAGTGGGTTGGATTTTCTTCATGAAGGTGTTCTAAGAGAAGAGGCCGTGATACATAGGGATGTCAAAAGTAGCAACGTATTACTAAGTTGGAACTGGGAAGCAAAAATTACTGATTTTGGGCTTTCCTTGATAAGTCCAATTAATCAAGACCGTGTCGTCGAGGTGGATCCTGCAGGTACTCCAGGCTACATTGATCCAGCATACCAGGAAACGAGGACGGTAAGCAAAGCTTCTGATATATACACATTTGGCGTCGTTTTATTTGAGATGTTGTGCGGCGAATTGGTTGATAACCAAGGCAGTCTATGTTCTTCGGCTAAAAACTACTACGAACAAAGAAAACTTGATGAGTTGGTGTTTGGAGGTATAAAGGAACAAATTATGCCAGAATCATTGTCTACATTTGCGAATATTGCCTATAAATGCTTACATCATGATAGGCGTCAGCGGCCAACAGCTGCTGAGGTGGTTACACAGCTCAAGGAAGCGCAGGAATTCCAAGTAAGTTGCGTTGTTATACAAAATCGGCTTTCTTTGTGTGCATGTGCGTTGGACTAGAATAAATTTCTTACATACCATTATGTAACTGGAGACCTCTTATATGATTTAATTTGTTTAATTGTTATAAAGCGACTGCCTAGAGACTATAAAGAAATAATCCAACAGTCACGAACTCCTGAGATCTACAATACCAAAAAGAAAATGGATCTTTACGACATGTTCTGTGAAGGAATCCTCATTCAAAAAGGCAAAGTGGTAAATAAGTGTCTCTCTTATCTTAGTTATTTTTTTTTAGAATGATTTTGCAGAACTTCCAAGTGCTTCATAGTGTCATTTCATTCAATTATCTATGTTAGTTTTTCTACATCTCTGGAATTTAATTTCTTTTTGTTGTGTAACAGTGGTTTTCGTTAGACAGTAATAACAAAAGAAATGAGATGATATCAGCAACATTATTTTCGTACCAAAACCAGAGTTCACAAAAGTGGAGACATAACAGGAAATCAAGGTTCTTTTCACTCTCACTTTCTTTACACACATACATACATGAAGGTTATCACAACATGATTTTTAGTGATGCAACAGATTCAACCAAAACAATTGACAATTGAGTATAGGAACTGTCAAGTGACAGTTTTTCTATCAGCCGCTTAAATACACCGACTTACCTAACCAAATCTGGACATAAGCGATGATGTTAATTAAAACCATATTAATGTGTAATGATACATAAATTAGAGTTTTTTTTTTATATATCAAAGATCAATAATACACGTAGTTAGGTTCGTTGCACAACAATATATTATTGGGAAATAAAAGAACAAATGTAAATTGCTAACTCTTTTTAAGTACGAAAAAATGAAAGGTTTACTTATAAATATGAAAAATATAAGTAAAGCTTACAAGGTTTTCTTGAGAGAAAAAACTTTAAATAGACTTTAATATCTTATAACATGTTTAGGTTTCAAAGAGTGTCATTGATGATGGATATTTCAAATCTAAAGATCCAAGCCAAGATAAAAGCTCAATTTTTAACTCCAAATGTCATTTATGGGGTTTATCTAGTCTTCAAATTTGTTGAACCAACCAAAATTTCAAGTAAACCCAAATATGTCAACTTGAAGTACAAAATGGGGAACGAAACATTACATGCATATTTCGCAACTTGGAGAAAAGACAAGTGGATGATGATTGAATTGTACCGGTTTCCTGAGAAATAAGGATGGTGGTGATTTTGAGGTTTTACTAGAGAGTTTTTCAAGATGTTATTGTGGAAATGGTCGCATCTATATTGAAGGCATTGAGTTTCGAGCCATTGACAATGTACGTTTAGAAAAATCATTTGGTTCTTATTTTAGTATTTTGTTTATATTTTGAAACAGATGTCACTCTATGTTTATAACATGGTCTTATCATTTTATACAGGTGACACATGAAGAAAGTGAGAAATCAAAGGATGCCCAACAAATTATGAGATCAAACTCGAACATGGATCAGATGCAGCAATTTCCAGCTGACAATGATGAAATATTGGGCGTCACTGAAAACTCTGATGAGGCTCCAAAGGTCCTTTTTTACTTCTAACAAAGTTGGTCATTTAAGAAATAAGTTATTCCATGTGGTTTTGGTTATAGATTCATTAATACCTTTGATTGACAACTGTTCCAGCCTAGTGAAATGAATGGAAAGAAACATCATATGCTTTCTGCGAAGGAGGTTCTGTATGACTCTTCTAATGTTACGATTTTTAAATTGAAACCGTCGGAACAGTCCAGGTATGTGATTTGAATGATACTTCTTTGGTATATTTCACATTTTAACTTGTTGTATACAATATGATTTGCTACATTTATACTTATATAATAGGTATATAGGAACGTTGAAAGTTTCATTTCTTGAATGTGGTGAGGTATGTGATTAAACAATCACATGACATTTTGTACATATGCAGATTTGGAGAGGTGATTGAGGTTCTATCACAACAAATATTTCGTATCAAGTGCAAGATTGAAAGTCAAATATTGTCACCAGATACAGATTATAGGTGTTACCTAATCTTCAAGCTCTCAGAAAAATGTCGTGGTCTGCATTGTCCGGTGAAGGTACGAGGTGTGCATCGTCCTGTGAAAGTAGAAGGTCAACTCCACCAAAGTAGCAAAGAGACTAAAGATCTTTATTTCCGAACCCCAAAGGAATGGAATATACATGATATCAACCAGGTCCCAAAGCAAAGGGAAGATGGATGGATGGAGGTTAACGTGTGGAAATTTAACTCGAAGGATCAGCTTAGAAATGATTGCATTCATTTGAATTTGAAACTTATAAGTTATGAAGGAACAATGTCTGGCCTTATTGTTTGTGGCCTCGAGCTTCAGCCGATGTAAGCATAAGAATAGCGCAGAATTATAGAACAGTTGCTTTGTGTCTCCTGAAGAGGTGGTTGTATGTGTCTCCTGAAGAAAAAAACTAATAGAACAGTTGCTTTGTCAAAGTTTATGTACTTTTGTGTAATGTGTAGTTTGAGGAATGTGCAAAAACAAACTTTTCGCTTAACCTATTGGAGATTATTCATCAATCAGTGCATTTATTCTAGCTCTAATCACAAAGTATAAAATAACATATAGAAATAGTTAAAGTTTTCAAAATAACATATAGAAATAGTTAAAGTTTCTCTTAAAATTCAACAGACTCCCATATGATCAAAAGTTTAAATCGAAAACATACAATAAAAAATCTATAAGTTTCTATCACATTAAAGTCAACCAATTCTCAAATGACCACTGGCAATAATATCCAACCCAATATTTACAAGCAGGAATAAGATGCGGAAAATTATGTAATGGAAATTTATTACAACAACTCATACTCAAAAGGTAGGAGGTTTAAGGTTGTAATTTGTTTTTGCTAACCGTCTCCCAAATCCATACATAACAGAACGGAGATTCGCAAATGTGAGGGTAGCCCAATTGTAGAGACTTATGTCACCTAATCGGAGGTCCTAGGTTCAAATTTAGACAATGATGTATTTGATGTAAATATAGTGGGAGTGTAACATTAAAAGGGATTTCGTTTGGGCTTTTTAAAGTCCAGGTGGCCCACGGCCCTAGTACTGATTTATTTTAAAGGGCCTAGTATAGTAGTACTGATTTATTATAAAGGGCCCTAAATTTAATTCCAAGAGTATTCTGTATATAATTGATTTGTACATAATTATCTCCATATTTAGGAGATTCTTGTATTCCTATTAAAGGATTCAATATCAATGAAATGATCAAGTGGAAATTTATCAAATCCTATACAAGTACAACTAAACTTAGGACAAGTACTAAATAATGATTATGATGCCAAACTTAACTCCAAGAGTATTCTGTATTTTTTGTTAGAATAATAAATATAACTTTTTGTTTTATGTTTTAGTATGTACATTTGAACATATATTTTCTGTATTTGTAAGTGTATGTATTAGTATGTTAGTCATTAGATGTAAACTTAGTCATAAGATACATTAGCATAGATAGGAGGATTTTGCATATGGGTCAAATTGGATACATGAAGGGCTGCAACAGATGGTTTAAAGACTGATTCAAAAGGCTGCAACATATTAGAATCAAATGGGTCAGCAAATCAGTGCAGGAGCAGCAGCAAACAAGAAATAAAAGGCGGGACACACTGTAAAAGGACCAAATTACCCATGATAGTTAATACCGGTTAATTGGCGCCCAAAATCCAACCGGTGGCAGTTAAACTGACATGACAGAATCATCACAATGCTTCGAACATAACTGTCAAGGACACACCGTTTGATTTCATATATATAGGACATGTATCTTTCATTTGTAACTATCAAGATTGTACACAAACAATCCTATTATCCTTGTAAACTCATAATCTTTCTATCAAAACATTTCTGTCCGAAACCATTTGTCATTACAATTCAATTATCTTTCGTTTGTTTAATTACAATTCTGTTGTTGTCGTGTGTATTCTAATCAAAACATCCGCTGCAAATTAGTGTTCTGGGCCAACATTTTTGTCTACCAAATTGTTTGTTGCTTTCATGGTATGTATTGAAATAATTGCTGTTAAAAAAAATGATTCATGATAAGTATAAAAAATTGAACTGTGAGCGGATTAGAGGGTTTTGGGCCAATGTATTAACTAAAGGCAGTGATCCGAAATATAAATGATACTGAACAGTCGCCTAAGGTTACTGGCATTGGGGCAGACCATGGGTGGTTTAGAACCGGGTCAGATACTAGCACCAACCTGTGAGAGAATTGAAAAAAACAAATGCTAGTAGTAGTGATCTCGTGTTGTGTAATATTGAAGCAAGTTAAATTATTAAAGCAATGAACAGACTTAAATAATAATGAAAGGAACATAATCTCCAACCTATATAGTGGCAAAAAGAAAATTAATACACAATTACACATCATAGCAGTTACAATTCAATACATGATCCTAAATGATATCATCAATTGAAACATAACTATACCCGAAACACCACTTAGAATGTTGGGTTCTGATTGTAAAGCATTCGTTTCTTCGGCTTAAAGATATACCTGGAACCATATATTGAGTGATACACGTCCACCAGAAGAGAATACTGCAATTTAGCATACAAAATAACAGGTAAAGCAGCCACTACACTAATAACGATTGGTACCCAGATCAACTTGTTATGGTAAAGCACAAAGAAGCTGAAGCTGAAAGCGATCATCATGGTCACTATAGAGAGAAAAAGTGTTGCTAAACCTATCATAAGTTTTTGGGGTAATGGTTCAAAGAAATCTTGTTCATCATAACGAGAGGTTACGATAGATAAGAACATGAGAATTGATGCTGAAGAGAAGATTAAAGAGATGGCATCTGAGATGACAAATGCAATGAAGATTTCTTTGCGGATAAACATAGGAAAACCATCCTTTTGATTATACCCACCCGGAATCGAAAAAGCTACTCCAAATACTATTGTAGCTATGAGAGCAGCAACAACCATGCACTGATTAGCAGTTCCTCTCATCCACTGTTCACCTCTGGAAACTAGCTCCTTATGATTCTCAGTGAATAACTCACGTGGTGTTTTGCCAGCTGCATTCTTCCTTTCTCTATAAGAAGGAGGATCATAGCCTCTACTTCCTACATTACCATACCAAGTTAATAGTATCCTCTATTACAAATACATAGAGCCTTATGAATTCATTATCGTATTTAAGAAAAAAAACACTTTATCCATGAACACGGAAGCTAAAAGTTTGAGAAATACCTTGAACCATATCAACTCCCATTGCATTTGAAAAGCGACTCCTGAAACATCATGAAGTCGATTTTTCTCTGCGTTCTTCCCAACTAAGTGCAACATGTTATTTCCTTCTGGATCTTTTAGAGGAGTTATCAAGTCCTTCATAGACCCTATCTCATGTAATAGATTGTAGATACTCTCATGGCGATGAGAGACAGCAATATGAAATATGCTTTGATTGTTATCATTTACCTTCCATATGAGATCCGGATACAAACGAATGAGCTCTACCACAAATTTAGTATTGCCCATTTCTGCAGCAACAAATAGCACTCGCGAAGAGTGTGTTCGTTTCCCATCCGTTGCAATCATTTTTCCTTTTTCATCTTTCTTTGCTGGGTCAGCGGGGCCTCTCAGTAATTTATCGACCTCTTCCTTAGACATTTCCAATATATTTTTCCAAATTATTCTAAGCAATTGTGTGGCTTCACTTTCCCTTTCTTTCACATGTATGCCGAAACCTATAAACAATAAATGAAAGAAAACAGAACATACTGTAAGAAAATCTATGAATGCATAACTACTAGATGTTGAAGAATATATTTATCAGAAAATCAAAGAAATTAAACGTACTTAATATTCCATAAAATCAAAACGAGCGAAGTATAAAGATCTTAGCTAACGCCTAACGAGTTGAGATACTTACATGACATTATATTTCCCCAGGAAAAATGTGGATGTCTGTCAGTAAATGCATAAGGTTTCCGAGCCAAAACTCCAAGTAGGTCATTAGATTGTGAAAGTTTGCGGTCATGCTTACGAGCCAAAACTCCAGGAGCATCATTAGTTTGTGCAAGTTGGCGTTCATCCTCCAATATTTTTAGTGCGATATCTACAAAGAATACAATTATCACTTAGTGAGGTAAATAATAAAAACAATATAATTAGTAAAAACAAATGATCCATGAATTTGTGAAAACGGATCATAAAAACTTAATTTGTGTTGGAAGATAATCTTTATATCATCATATCCTAAGTCTAGTATTATGTTTATTATTAGTGTGACAAATGTATAGTTTAAATAAGTCACACGGGTCAATAGGATAACAGTTATGATCGGTTAGTAATGCACCGATTAATGTGGCAGTTAGTAGGCAGTTAATGGGTCAAACGGTTGTGTTGTTTCATACTCACACCGGCTAGTTTGTATATATAGGTCATTTGGGTATCAATGATCATTATCGATTTCTGTCATTATCTTTCTAAACTCTCTCAAATAATTTTGCACTATATTATCATTGTCTGTTATTGATTATAACCGCCCAAAGATTAGAATTCTATCATGGCATCAGAGCCTAAAGATCCAGGAACCTGGGAAGAAAGAAACCGAGTGATTTGGTTAAAGGGGAATCCATTCCCAGTCAAGAAGGAAGATGATATATGTGACGGTTACAAGGCCCAGGGGTGCAGTCTCTCACCCAAATTCCAAACCACTTCTCAAAGGCGTGAAGGCAAGGAGAAGGCATATGATCAGAAGGATCATCAATGGAAGTTTGGCACTAAAGGTAACCAATATCTCTCTCCTTTTATGGATTCATCCAGGGAGTTTTTACTGCAGAAAGAGAGGGAACATCAGTTGTATGGGGGTTATGTTTACAAAATTTATGGGAAAAAGGAGATCGATTGAAAGTATCCAAAGAGTATGTGTTGTTCCTTTTGCAACCAACCGTTCCACTATAGGAAAGATTGTCCAGAAAGAATTGAAAAATAGAGTTTATGATAAAAGGGACAGATGGAAAAACTTGGAACGATATTTGGTATGCAAGTGTTAACAGGACACAACATGGGACTGGATACAAGCATTTATTCAAGAACTTGGAGAAGACATTCGATATAGAGGGAAATCAAGAAGGTTTCAAAAGGGATCTCTACAAAGGAAAGGGGTGTGTAGAGATTTATAGCCAAGGACAGATTCACACTATTAGGAATGTGTATTACATTCCAACACTTAGAAGGAATGTATTAAGTGTGAAAAGATTGATCTTAGACGGGTACAAGATCAAATATGATGGTGATGTTTGTTTCATCACAAAGGAACACAAGAAACCCCCCTCTATTCAACCGAACATCAACTGTTGGAATTGTAATGAGATTCATGAACCTTATTCATGTCCAAACATTGAAGAGTATGAAAGGCAAAACAAGAGGAAACAGAAAGGAAAAGGTAAAGTGGACGAAATTTCAATGATGGACAAGGAGTATGAAAAAAGGGTCGTGAAAGAACATCATGATCAATACAATATCAACAGGGACAGAAGTGCACCGGGTTCAAGTCAAGAGAAGGGATCAGAAATTTATCCAAAGAACTCAAACTTGGAAGATTGCACAACTTTTATGGACATGATCCATATTACAACTCAGATTGACAGGCATAGAATCAAATTCAAGGCTGAATTTGAAAGGATTTGGGCATGGTTTCTGAAAGAATTTCTAGAAATCAATTCAAACATGCCAATTCCACCAAGAGATCATATGGGAAGGAAGATAGATCTCTTAGATCTCTACATGACAGTAAAAAGGTTTGGTGGATTCGATGCAGTCAACAAATATGATTTATGGGTTCAAGTTGATATTCGAATGGGTTACGGATATGGATTACCAAGGGAGATGAAGACAAATGGAATTGTGGAGGATATTCGGGTCACATACAACCAGTATTTGGAAATACTTAACTCGTATCATCAGAAGTTTAAAGGAAGGGAATTAAAGGTGGAAAGCAATGCAGATTTCAAGATGGGCTACAAGGAATGGCAAGATTGTGACCTTCCTCCGAAGAAGAGATCCAAGACTTCAAGTAGCAGTGAAGAATAAGCAAGAAGGATCAGGCTATGATGATTCAAAGATTAGGGGAGTGATTGTTGGAAGATAATCTTTATATCGTCATATCCTAAGTCTAGTATTATGTTTATTATTAGTGTGACAAATGTATAGTTTAAATAAGTCACATGGGTCAATTGGATAGCAGTTATGATCGGTTAGTAATGCACCGATTAATGTGGCAGTTAGTGGGCAGTTAATGGGTCAAACAGTTGTGTTGTTTCATACTCACACCGGTTATTAGTTTGTATATATAGGTCATTTGTGTATCAATGATCATTATCGATTTCTGTCATTATCTTTCTAAACTCTCTCAAATAATTCTGCACTATATTATCATTGTCTGTTATTAATTATAACTGCCCAAAGATAAGAATTCTATCAATTTGGAAACCATGGTATTAAAAATATAACGTGTGTATGTCAACCTTCAAACAGTTCAAAACCAATGATTGACAATCATTTGGAAACATATACGGGCAGTAGAGGCCTCTACGGCCAGTAGAGAACCCTCTACGGCCAAACCACATACAAAACAGAATTAAGGCTAATGAGATATGGATGATTGATGTTGTGCAGTTGAACAACCATAGCTGAAAAATGTGTAAGACAATGGATTAAAAGTTTCAACTTGTCCAATGGGTAAAGTTGGAGTGGTTGATAATGATAAGCACTCCTTTTATATTGTTTTTCCATATAAGGAGACAAGTGAGGGCCCAAAGGAAGCGAAGCATCCTAGCTCGCCTTAGCACGTGCGGCGTGGGCGATGAGCGCACGCTCTGATGGCGCACTTTGCATCGTCTCTTGAGAGTTGCCTCTATGTTTTATAGCGTTGGCATGACACAAGTGATCCAGACAGGTTTTGGTACAACAACACGCATGGCGTTGACGCCGCAGGCCTGGGCGGACTATGAAGGGTTTTGGACCGGAGATGCACATCTGGCGGGGGAGTGGTGCTGCGGATGACTGGATGCGTGAAAGTAATGAAATAGACTAGGCGCACAAACTGCAGCTAGGCGCACACAGTGGCGAAGCTTGAAAATCCAGACCGGGACTAATTTTTTTATAAAAAAACGGGGTCGAAACCGTATACACCAAAACATTTCTATACGAATACTTTATAATTGGAACTTGCGAAAATTCGGGGGGGGGGGGGGGGCAGCCGCCCCAAGAAAGCTACACCACTGGGCGAACAGACTGCTACAGCTAGGCACATGATGTAGTCTGGGTAAGGGCGCAACGATTTAAGTGATGAAGCAAGGCAGGGTTCGAGTGTTCGGGGCTGGGCACGTCATGTAGTGTGGACAGGGTTGCAGCGTGGTGCCTCATGTAAGCGACTAGTCAGGGTGGACGGCCCAGTAGGTCCAGAAGTGCGAATCTGGGCATGCGTGGGTTACGTGCGTCATGCAACTGCTGCCAAGTCGAGGCTCATTACCACTTCAGGTCTAGTGCGGTTCGGGTTTACAGGTGTGACTGATGCGTCAACCTACTGCATCCATTTCCAACTTATTAGTTAACTTGTTACAAATTCTGTCATGAATAATATGACAGTTTTACTTGACCGACATAATCCATTTGTTATGAGATTTTCTAACACAGAACTCATTCCAATAAAAAACAAAAAATGATTTTTTTTTTCCCAACTGTTTATTGAACTACTTGGTTTACTTGTTAATTTTTCTTAATTTAAATGACATTTACATGTTTTTAAATGCAAAAGCTTCGAAAAAGATTAAGTAAAAATTAACTTTAACGTGTAAAATTAAAAATTTCTTAAGTTTTTTCATATGTGAAACTCATGTTTCCCTGGTTCCCACTTTTTTTTGTGGTTTACCAATGAACCCAACCTTGATGCATACGAATGGGTGAATAAAGACGAATATGAAACAGGTATCGACATAAAAAAAATACATACCGAAAAGATCAGCCTCGATACATTTCAATAGGACCCAACCTCTGTTCTCAGTTGTCCAATTTTCACCAGTCATTTTTTCAGACTTATCATACAAATATTCCACGGTGTCATGGTTACCAAATAAAGCAGCGATGTAGAGTGGCATCATTCGTTCACTACCAGGGATTGTTAGTAAATTATTGTTCTTATTCACCAAAATCTCAGCCAAGTTTTTGTTTCCAGCTACTGCTGCCGAACATAGGGCGGTGTTACCACTTATATTTTGAAGCTCTAGATCCTTCACACTCATTATTTTCAAAAGTTCTTCCACAAACTTGGTGTTCTGGGCTGAAACTGCAACATGAAGTGCAGTTTCATGATTTTCAGTTATGCTAAACCGTACCAACTCTTGTCGATCACTTAGGATGCGATTTGCAGTTTCCCAATCTCCATTAATTGAAGCATTATATAGAGGAACACATTTAGTGATGTAGTCTTGTCTTCCTTCAAATAATTACA
The DNA here is from genome assembly GCA_030844895.1 of Ambrosia x helenae. Taxonomy (NCBI): domain Eukaryota; kingdom Viridiplantae; phylum Streptophyta; class Magnoliopsida; order Asterales; family Asteraceae; genus Ambrosia; species Ambrosia x helenae. The sequence continues at coordinate 66,110 of JAUTDX010001544.1, forward strand.
AACTTTCGTAAATAAGTGTAAATATCTTGTTAGTAGTTAAGGCGAAAGACAAGTTACAAGTGTAGAAACTTCAAACATTTCTATAAAGAAAAATGAAGAAAACTAACAATATAGTCTTGACTTTTTAAAGTTACCGATAAACGAAAGCGCAACAAGTGTCTTTTGGCGCAATAGTTTCCAATTTCACGCAGCAGATCGATTGGATCCTTTCGCGCAGCATATTCAGACATATAGTGAAGCGCGTTCATCTTGGCGGCTCAACAGATCATATTGTTGCGCCAAGGGCTCCACGAATTAAAGTGGCGCATGATCAGTGTATTTTAAAACAACCCAAAAAATAGAATTAAAAGCCTAAAAGTTCTCACGGCTAGGACAACGGTTTCGTCATGTTTAATGTTTTAACTTTTATAGTTATATCCGTGTTCGAACACTTGAATTATTATGAATCGTAATACTTGTGATCCGGTATCATACTTAAGATGTTACTTTAAGTCTGAATGGTTAAGAGACAACTATTAAGATGTTACCTCTTAACCATTCATACTTAATATTACATCTTAACCATTAAAAAACTATGCCATTCAGATGTAGCCTTTTAATGACCATTCAGAGGCTACTAAATAGCCCCTTACCCTAACTATTTAGGCTAGACTTAAACCACGTACATCAGCAGCAGGAGAGTTTAATTGAGGGTTTAATAAGTCAATGATTGGTTACACATGTCCTCTCCTAATTGGAGGAAAATGTTGGAGTTAAAAAAAGTCAAATGGTTGTTTTACTAATAGAAAGTTACCAAAACGAGCATGTTTGACCAGCTAATTACCAAAGTAGACAAAAGCGCTTGCTAAGTCATTTTTAGCCAACAAAAATCATGGGTAAATCCAAAAGCGATTTTGTCTACTTTGGTAAAATGTGGGTCAACAATGTCGGTATTGGTAATTTTCCCTTTCTGTAATTTCAGAAAGTCAAGTTGATTTTGTTAATTTCCCGTCTAAAAGCCGTATTTTGACTTTGTCTTTTTTGTTAGGCAATACATGTATATTTAGTTAATTTTTTTAACAATGGAAATATATTTCTTCATTTCATGACTATCAAATTAAATTAAAACAGACAGACCCAACCTGCGTTGCCACACCTTTAGTTTTAGAAATGTAATAGAACTTACGAGCAAGTAGATCACCACGAGGAAGATTGAGTTGTTGTGTTGGTCGTTTGAGACCTGATGCAGTACGAAGTGGTGGTGGTACAGGTAGTGGTGGTTTCGGTGGTATAGAGTTTTGTGTTGGTTGCTGGTTATTTGAAGTGGATGGTGCCTGCTGCGGGCTTAAAGCATTATGAGGCACTGCCTGTTGGGGGCTTACAGCATCTGTAGTTGATAACTCATAGTTTTTATTGCTTACTGTGTCCAGCACAATGATAACATTAACAACTCACATGGGTATGATATATATCCACACATATATATATACACATAACCTGTATCAGTTTCAACAGAGATGAAGTAGATCTAAACTTAATATGAGCAATCATAAACAATAATGTGTGGCAGGCCAATAGGAGTAAGAACTATATTAATGAGAGACTAGTAAAAGACAAATGAGTCAATGAATGAATGAGGCACCAAAATATCTTCGCTCGATTATGTCATATGACATGTCAAAAGAAGAATCCAGCTGAGAAATAAGATCCCTTGACTTGTTCAATCTAGGACATTAGTCCCTCAAGTTCTGAGCTTTAACGATTGACACTCAACATCTTTTAATTCACAAGTCTACACCTAAATCACAATGAATACATTTTACTACATATGTTGAATTATATTTTTAAGATACCCTGATCCAACTTTTGTTGGGTACGAAGTCCTTTGGCCTCGTTCATTTTTTTGTCTTGTTTTATTGGATGTTTATGAAGCTCGTTTTGATTTTTCTTGTTTACCAAGCCTAAAACCGTAGACTAGTTAGTCTTTTTATTATTGCGTGTTCGTTGTGAATTGGTTATTTCGATGGGCCACTTAAACATAACAAATGGTATTAGATCTGAGGCTCGTATTTATAAAATGTTTTGCAATCTCGCTTTTATTCCATCTTGTTTGAAGGTTTTTTTCTTTGGTAATTAACGGTTCTTGTAACCTTTTTTTGAAGCAAGAAAATTAAAGGGTGTCATGGTTTCGAGGTGAATTGTAATTCTTGGGGGGATTAATTCAACGAAGGTGCTAGCTTAGGGATGAGCTCGGTACTGGTACCGAAAATTGTAAAAATGATTCGGTAGGGTAAACTCGGTACGTAGCGGTAGCCAATACCATTTGCTCATCTCTATGCCAGCTTATTATTTACCTTTTACGTGACTTGCATCAAAAAAAAAAGAAAAGAAACCATTCGGTTATTCCATATTGCGATTAGGTTTTTTTTTAATTTGTTTTGATAAAAGTCTTGAGTCGCATACTATGTACGAACATAGTCGTTTAAATCATAATGGGCCATGTTAGGGTTCTTTCTTGTTAAATTCGTCTCTAAGAAAGAACTGTCACTTCCAATTTTACACCCGTTAGTTTTTCAAGCGCTATTAGGAGAGACATGTTCACTCATTCTTGTTTTCTTATTAGGGTTTGTTCGAGTTGTTGTTCAGGTTTTGGTGGTTCAAGTTTCGGGTTTATTGGCCGGGATGTTAGGGTGTGGTTTGTTTCTCAACTTTTGACTAATTATTATCAACTTTTGGAGCGGCATGACTTTGGTTTGTCAAATTTTTTTCGTTTGTAATTATGAGTGAAGATGGAAAATTGGTGATTGAAAAGTTTGATGATTCGGACTTTAGTCGGTGGAAAATGCAAACGGACGCAATGTTGGATAAAAAAAGACTTGGATATGGTACTAGGAGAAAAAACCTGGGAGAAAGGGTAAAGCGGAAGAAGTTGTGTGGAATGCCAAGGACAAGAAAGATAGAGGTGTTATTACATTGTCGTTGAAGAAGAACGTTGTATTTAACATCATATCTGAAAACCACAGCTCGAGCTATGATATCGGCTCTTCGAACATGTATGAAAAATCGTCTGGCGCTCTTGTGAGAATGAAAGAGGGACATCGTCAAACATCGCCAAGGCGGAAACACGAGGGTGTAACCAAAAAGGTTTTCGGGATGGTGGGGCAAACCTCATCGAGGACGATGAGTCTCTAAGGGGGGGGTGATTGTAACAGTACTGATTTCTGAGAAGATTAACATGGACCATTGTATGACACCCTAGGCAAATCCCACATCAGCCGTGGCCAGGAGAGATCCTTGGTTCATAAGTAATTCAAAGGCTCTTAAATCACCAACGCGCTTTGGGGCTTAATGTTAGTGGATGAGAGGAGAACTCCACAGTTAAGCGTGCTCAAGTGGACGCAGTATCAGGATGGGTGGCCTCCTGGGAAGTCTCCACCGAGGCAACCAAAAACAAATCCGTGAGCTCTGGATGGGCAATCCATCGGGGCAAAGCGGACAATATTGGTGGTGAGAGGGGCCGGATGTTACAGGGGGTGTCAAACCCAATAGATCTATTGAAGTGTTCCATAGCTAAGTGCATAGCTAATGGTTATAATATTGAAATAACACGAGGACTTACCTTGTGCAAATCATATCATATACAAGGGGTTGTGAAATTCACCTCGAGTCTGTACAAAGCTAATAATGATATAGCCTAAAATAATAGAAACCCTACCTACTCATGCCCTAAACACAAAGGACATTTTAGGTCTAGAATTGAATGTCTCTCATGCACGTTGTTCACCCAACTTACTAGACTCGTTGGAATATTCTCATTTTTAGAAAAAAAAAGTGCTAACTTGACAACCCATTGGTGATTATTATTTACTTCTCAAATATATATTCCTACACAAATATATAAATAAGTAAATATTGAGTTAAATATTATTGGGATACATCCCAATATGTCGTACTTAAGGGCATGTCAGGGACATGATTGTCAAATATATTGTAACCTCGCGTACTTTACATTTATGTTTCATTTAGCGTATTTCTTAATTTATTTCATAAGACACTTTGTATTTCTTTTTATTTACATTTTATCCTTGAAACTTTGTTATTTTAATTACATTGGCGTTTAAATTCGATGATTTAAACATAAAAGCCCGTCATAAACACATCCTAATTGTGATTTGAAGGCTGATTATTGGATAAGTATTTGAATTCGTAACCGCCTTTAACCCTTATCAACTACAATCCTAAATTCGTTCTTATATTTTACTAACACCCTATAAATACCCCTCCCTATTACTCTTTGCAATCATACCAACAAAACCCACAAATAATATCATCCAAATCGTAGCCCTGCAGTCCGAATCGAACCTATTTGTTTGCGTCTTCTGCCTTCTTTCTTTCGTCGTTTCTGGTACGTTTTAATCCAATTAATTCCTCTTGGTTGGTCAATTATACTTAGGCTTTAAAACCCCTTTATCATCTGGAACAATCGTAGTGTTTTGCTGTGGTTATTGATCATGGTCGTGGGTTAGGGTTTGAGTTGTTTAAATTGGGGAAGATGACAGCAATAAAGTAGGTTTATAAATCTTTAGATCAGATAAACAACAACTGGTCTCGTATAGGCCAGCTGGTTTACGTGTTTGTTTAACATTGGAAACACCCTGGTTCGATCCTTGTGGTCACCGGGTTACAACTTTTATTTTTTTTAAAAAAAAAAAAGAAACTGATTTGTGCTATTTATTTATAAACGTGCTAACTAGATTAACAACCATCTGGTCGGTCTGGTAGACTAGATGGTTAGATGGCTGCCTGTCAACATAAGGGTCCCGAGTTCGAGCCCTTTCAGAACCGGGTTTAACCCATGTTTTTTTAAACTGAACATTATATGTATATTAATTGTTATTTAATCATCATCATCATCATACTCAGTTAATCCCACCTATAGCAAAGCTAAGGTAGGGTCTGAGGAGGGTAAGATGTAGACAGCCTTACCTCTATCCCTAAGAATAGAGAGGCTGCTTCCAGTGAGACCCCCGGCTCGATGTGGTTTGGCATCAAGCCTTGGACATAAGGCACAGAACACTTAGTAATCGGGACAAACCCAATCAATGCATGTACCCCTTTGTCTTTTGGCTATCAACGCCACCACATGATGCATGATTAACCGTCCGACGTTATTAACGTTATTTTCACAAAAGTGGTAAAATAACGTTAAAATTAGTGCAACTTTACTTTTGCCCCCCGAGGGCCACACATATATACATTATATGCGCACACCGTAAGTGGGGCGGTGTTATTTAATATAAAATAATAATATAAACTTGTTTTATTCATAACTAATTCATAAAAACTCCGTTTTTGACGATTCAAAAGCCAAAATTTTCATAAAATTATTTCCAATATAATGGATTAAAGAGATAAACTTTTGAGAAAAAAATATATACTTTTTATATTCTATCCTATAATCTTTTGTGTAAATAAATTGTTTTAAATACAAAATAAATAGACAATAATTTATAGACATATATTTTTCCTAGTTTTAAAAGTTATATCTTTTAGTCTATGTAAAAATTAATAATGTTTTAAATATTATTATATTTTTAGCTAAAGCATTAACATTTAAGCCTTCCCCAAAACTAGGAAACCCTAATCGATCGACCTAGGAATTTTAAACTTATTAGACTTGTGACACTTAGACTTTACAATGCTAAATCTAGGTTGATAACTTTGGGAATAATATTTCCCTGCTATTGCATACTTGGGATTTTGCTTGCTTGCTTGCTAAGGTGAGTTTACATATCCCCACTCTTTTACAGTTTTTCAGTGCTTTTCGGGTGAAACATGTTCTTTAAACTTATGCAATTTAACTATATGTCCTGTGTGATTCTTTGTGCTACATGTCTTAAACTTGCTAAGTAAACTCAACTAATACTTGCATAATCATTAACTTTGATCAAGCCAACAGTAACAATGATAGATCGATTGGATTGACAACCCCACCTAGATTCGTTGACCATGTCTATGGGGAGCGCGGGTGATTGGAACTGAAACTTAAACCTAGGTGAACCATGTCTATGGGATGGACCTTTAAACTATGTCAACAAAGGTTTGGTTATGCCCCAGTTTGCTGTAGTTTTGTTTTTACATGTATGCCCTAGATGTTACATATTGACACTGAATTGTACACTTGATACTTTTGACACTATATTATGCTTTTATTAAAACTTATGTATTCTCACCAACTTTATAGTTGACCCCTCTATTTTTCAAAACATAACATGTTTGGGTAACAATGATGCGTGAAGATTTTAGCAGCTTTTGGATCACTTAGTTGAAGCCTTTAGATTAATAATTGGACATTTGTTTTGTTTGTTTCATTGAACAATGTATTTGTTTTTGGATTGGTTGTTTTAAATTGGATTAATAAACTATTTAAATTTTAGTTGCCATGAGCCTTTTGAACAATCGTCACTACGTGACATCCCAATGTTTCCGCCATCGGTTGGGGTGTTACATATATATATATATATATATATATATATATTGCTAAATTAATATATTTATTTTTATAGGAGCCATCATAATTGTGAGATATGTCTAAGTATTCAATATTTATTTTAGATAAATATTTATATTTATAGCTCATAGTAATAGTGTGAAAGTAATATTGACATATATTATTGCACTATAAAATGAGGTCGTACTTGAAAATATTCGTGTATATAAAGGTTTAGGACCATTAAGAATCCATGAATCACCATATATCTATAAATATTTCATGCATTCTAAAAGTCTACATATTTCCAAAATACGCCCTATCGTGTTGAAATTCATATTTTCTACTAAAGATATATTTAAGACTTGGTTCTTCCAAAATATCAACATCATGTATAACATCACTACTTTTTGACAGTTTTAGAATCAAGGCTGAAAGCCTTATAACCCTTTTTCTCTTGAGAGTAACCTAGAAAAACACACTTTTCTACTCTACACTCATGTTTATTTGACTCATTAAGAATAGTACAAAAGCACAGACACCCAAACACTCTTAGATGTTCTAGAAAGGGACTAAAACCATAGACTAACCGATAGGGAGTTTTCCCTCCAAGCACTGAAGAAGGTGTCTTATTGATAAGATAAGATGCATTAGAATGCATTCACTCCAAAATCTAATAGGTATGTTACTTTTAAACAAAAGTGCCCTAGCAACATTTAATAGATGTCTATGTTTTCTTTCAACCACCCCATTTTGTTGGGGTGTATATGCATAGGTAGTTTGATGAAGTACACCTTTTGATTTACAAAAACTTGCCATTTGATTATTAACAAACTCTAGTCCATTATCACTTCAAAACACCATAATGGTTTTGTTAAACTGATTTTGAATAATGTTAACAAAATCTAATATAATTTCAAACACCTCAGTTTTATGTTTCATCAAACTTACCCAAACAGCATGTGAATAATCATCTGCTATGGTTAAGAAATACCTATGACCTTCCATATCAGAAACCCTATAGGGCCCCAAACATCCAAGTGCACAAGATGCCCCAATTAAGTGCACTTGTGATCACTCAATGGAAAAGGCTCTCTATGTTGTTTAGCCTTGTTACACACATCACAAGGCCCATGTTCCTTTTTTAAATTCAAACTAGGTTTTAAAATTTTCAGCAGCACTTGATCTGATGGATGGCCCAACCTAGCATGCCACATGTTAACATCTAAAGCACTATTATAACACACCTTAGACAAAGAATAAGAATTGTTACACATGTATAATCCTGTCCAATAATAGGACCCTCACCAACCATATTATCCACAGAACACAGAATACACATCCAATATCACAAACAACAACAACAATCAGACAAGAATAACCAAATAATAACACAAACAACAGAACATAAGAACAACATATCAAGAAGGAAATAACCGGACACAACTCTAAGGCGAATCCACACTGGTGATCCAGATCACTGTTTCATCACTCATAAGACGCCACCTCGTGTGGGAGCCTCTTATCCTAGATACACAACAAACACCACAAACCTAGAAGACTTTACAATCAATCAATCAATTATTGAGCCAACTCTGGTCCCCCCTAACTCGGACAATGCTCCTAGACATAACCAAGAACAGAAAAAACAGATGTGTGAGATAAGTATAAACGATCTCACCAAAAACACCTAAGTTAGGGTTACTCCAAACAGGTTACCCTTTTATTGGGGGTAACAGCAATGGTAAACGCCTCGCTAGGGTTTTTACAACCTCTAGCACATCGCCTTCTTCCTTATCAGCTCAATTAAACCCTAATATTAGGGCTTCTTCTCCAATAACATTTCTCAAAGGAGATTAGATCCAAGAACCCAAGATCTAGACCAGAGCTTACAACCACAGCGGAACAACGATGAATAAACCCAAGACTCACAGATCTCAAATCAAGAACCGAAGAAGACGAACAGACATACACACCTAAAGCTCTGATACCATGTCAAAACTCATGGTATCTACTCAATAATGCACTGAACTTTATTAAGTTCAAACAAACATACAATGACTCTTAAGATTACAAAGAAATAACCCTAACACCTATTGACTCAGATACACGACTCAAAAAGTCATACACAAGATTTGAACAATAGGTTTATAGGAGAACAAAGGATCTATAACAAGCTGTTAAAGATCATATTCAAACCTAACATATCTCTATGATGAATCGACTGAAAACAAGTAAAAGTGTGAAGGGTTTGAGAGAGTGCAAAGTTTGATCGATTGGTTAACCCTAGAAATTGAAAAGGAATTGAGTTTTATAAAGAAGGTGTAGAACCTTCTACTGAGAAAACACAAATTGATGGCATCTCAACCATAGGATCACAAGTTTTACATGGATCAAGTCAAATGATGGCCAGGATTGATCTGTATAAAGCACAACCAAATGACCCTTTTAAATGACTTAAACCTCCAAGCTTGACTGACCATCAAGCTAGATGTGCACAAAACCAGGTTTTTTGAATACCCGGGTTCGGTTACGTATCCAGTTCGGGTATGACCAGGTAGGGTATAACCGGGTATTAACGAAATAACCGGTCGGGTTCGGGTAGGGTATTTTGTGAAAAGCCATACCCTATATACCAGGTTCAGTTCGGGTTCGGGTTTTCAATACCCGTTTTCGCGTATACCCATTTTCGGGTACTAGATACCTATTTTCAAGTAAGGGTGTGAATTTCCGACACGAGCCGAAAACACGACCCGAACCTAACATCAAATTAGCGGGTTTAGGTTTAGTCTAAATGGGTTCAGGTCAGGTTCGGGTTGAACCCGCGAACCCGTTTAGCTAAAC
>JAUTDX010001545.1:0-46657 GCA_030844895.1 Ambrosia x helenae
TGACGTTACTGTAGGGGAGATCATGTGATAAAATAAGGGGCGTCAATTGTTGACGTCGCCTGAAATCCAACCCAGACCTGACACGAAAAAATAGGTTTGGGTCGACCAATATTAAAAATAGGTCGGGTTCAGATTGACACGTATAAAAACGGGTTGAGCCGCTAACCTGTTAAGTATTTACAAAAAAATGTTTTATATTTTTGTTTTGTTTTTTTTTTCCGCTACCATTTTGCATGATGTATAATAACTATATATAAAGAATTGAAGTTAGATGATGTGACATTAATGGTGGCCTCAACCTCCCTTTGAATGTGCCACGTTCCATAATGAGGTGAAAGAGTTTTTTTTTTTAATTTTTTTCACAAACCCATTAATACCCTAAAACATCAACCCACTTGATTTTCTTTCATAATTCTCGTGACTACTGCCTCCATTCTCCTGCCATTCCAAACCCTAAAAACCACCATTGAACCTTCCTCTATCCCCTCCTCCTACCACCACTGCCACCACCTTCCTCCTTTTCTCCCTCTCCTCCACCCACCTCCTCCTCTCCTCTCTCTCCTCCACCCGCTGCCTCCTCTCCTCCACCGCCCCGACATCAAGATTGGAGATATCATTATTATTACACCTAACCCAATCGTAACCTGATCCCTATCCTCGCCACCTATGCCGCCCACGAGATCGTGATTTTTTCGTTGAATTGTTGTCGTTGTGTGTGATTACATCATCATATTTTGTTATTCTATTTCGTTTGTGTGGTTTTTGGTGAAGTGAGAGAAGATGAAGGCTTCTGACGAGAAAGTTCGACATGAGATGGTATGATTACGTCACCATCTCTTTGTTATATTTATTTTGTTCTATTCTGTGTTGTGTTGTGTTGTGTTGTGTTGTGTTGTGTTGTGTTGTGATGAGGAATAATAAATAATGCGTCTCTAAGATCAGAAAATATGTGTTAGTTGGAATAAGAACACATGTTCAAGTATATAATTTGAAGTACGTTGTGTCAAGGTTTTATTGGAGCTTTGAATTTATTTGTTTGCTTTTTACACTTTATTGACCTAATTTCTGATGATAGTATTGTTCAGTTGCTTTTGGTCAATGATGTTTGTTAGGAATTAGTAATGATGGTGATAATAAAACCCCCTGGCTTCATGAGCTCCGTCTGTGAGCGTCGGTCAGAGACTTTGTGAATGTGGGGTTGCGAGTTGGATCCAATAACTCCATTCAGGTATATAATTAACATTACTTTCTACTTTACTTCATTGTTTGTTATCTTAATTACTTTGTGTATTTATTATACAAGAAGTCTGACTCTACTATTCAAGCATTATTGGGTGATAAGAATCGCAAGTTTATTTATGTTGAACAAGTTATAATATATTTATTTTCTTTTATTATTTTAATAATCTACTGTTGTTGACCGTTAACTTTGTAGCACACACTATAGAATTGTTATTAGATGGATTTTGTAATTGAAGTTGTTTTTATAAAATTAGAGTTGAATTAGGGTTGTTTGGTTAGATGCTAATTATGATGTGATGCTGTAGGCGTTTTCCTAACTTGGTGAATGGATCAGAGTGAGGCAATTGTTCCACGTGTATGTTTCTTTGATTATACAAATACTTTGGGTATGTTCTATAAACAGTTTTCAAAACCAACTGTGATAACTGATAAGTAAACATAATTTCAGAACTCTCTGACGGTTAACTTTTGGTATTTTACCATTTTAGGGTCAAATGTTGACACTGGTCGAGTATGGATTCATTAAAAAACGTAACCGATTTCTCTTCCAGGCCATTTGTTAGAGAGTTTCATGTGTTTTTGCTTTTTGGTTGTTGACATTTTTTTTCCTGTTTCTTGCTGTTTAATAATTTAGTGTTTGGTTTTGCATGTTTGACTTTGTGCGCTGTTGTCTTAATTTTCGCTCTCAAGGTTTGTTTACACTTTTTTTGTGTTTGTTGATGCGTGTTGGTGATGTGATTTGGGTTGGACATAATATTCGAAACATTGATTATGTTAGAATTAAAGAGGCGTTTAAGGATATCGTCCAACCTGCTCTAGGCGTTTATCGATTCGTTAGCTGTTTTATTGGAGAAATTTGGAAGGCAAGCTGGGAATATGAAGCTGGCTTCTTCGGCTACTTATTTCGGAATTGGTGAGCAAAAACACATGTATAAGATTATTATATCATGGTCGTATAATCATATATTCGTACGCAAAATTGAAGAGAAATGATATAACCCAGGTTAATAAAGATGAACATTTGTTAAATAGATGAGTCTATATGATGTTAGGACGAATCTTGAAGTTCTCAAGCGTTTTGCCACCATGTTGTGTCTGGTAACATATTAAGACAAGTGCATTTTAACACGGTTGTTTATTTGAATGTCCTTTTTTATGTTGTTTGATGCTTCATGTAAATAATTTAGGAATAAGTCGTTCCTGATGTTCTTGAGGATTAATGGCAGCACAACTCATCCCCCCAACATAACACCCAAGCAATGCAGTGGTGGTAAACATACTCCATTTCTATTTGGTAAGTATTCAAGTAGTGACAGAACCAAGGGGGTCAAGAGGGTCCAATATTGAAATCCAATTACCAAAATTTGTTAGATTTTTATATGGGCGTTTTTACATCATTAGAAGTTAGGAAATTTAGTTCATGCTACATTTTCTCTTTCATTCACAAATATTGTAGTTATTTTTTCATCTCAAGAGGATACTTAGTATAGTGTCTCTTATGTGTATGTTATACATGCAGAGTGGTCTTTTTACCAAATAGAACGAAACAACAAAACAATCAGAATAAGAAAGTGGAATGCTTACACCGCAAAGGAGGACTTTTTTTAGTAGAAAAGTAAGTAAGTTTTTATTCTTTATATTGGTATATTGTGTACTGAAAACAATAAGTTGCAGATTTGTAGCCTAATGTTGGAGGCTGCCTTTTTTTAGTCTAATGAACACAGATGAAAGAAAGAGATAATGTTTTTTTAATAAAGATTAGGTTGTGATGGTTCACCAATGAAGATAGTCTCAGACAGTGGCAACCATGAATAGTTTCATCATTCTAACTTTGGTTGTTTGCATGTAGCATCAAGTATCTTTCACCCATTAGGTCATGTGTAGTGGGGGGCATTATATATAAAGCCCCCCTTTCTGATTGGTCCACGTGGCTGCTGAGTCAGCATGGAGAGATAAAGTGAAAAAGGGGTGTAGTGGTGGGGCTTTATAAATAAAGCCCCTGTTTTTAATCTGCACTACTAGAAAAAAGCCCTTTCTTGGACACGCATTGTGTGTCAAGAAAGGGGTCTGATGACAGGAAAAAGAATGTCAAGGATGGCGGTGTCATAAATTTAACATGACATATTTTCGCGTGTCATCTGTTTATGACACACATTTATGACAGCATTTATTGACACGCGTTATGACACTTTTTAATGACGCATTTTTATGACAGTTTTTAGTGACGCATTTTGACATAATTTTATGACGTTCTTTGCGTGTCATAAATTTTTAATCTAAAAAAAATCCTGTAAAATTACATATTTACCTCCTAGATTTATTGTCATTTTATTGTATGCAAAAATTAGCAAACTAATAACAAAAACATCATTTCTATTATATAATCCATATTTATCTAATTACAAACTAATCCGAGACAACGTTTAACGTTTACAAACATATATTGTATCGACATTACATTGCTTTCAAACAAGTTTCGATCATTTGAAAATAAATGTGGCGTAGCCTGACCATTCTTCGCGTACGACATCCATGTCCTCATCCCCGTAATGATCCGCTCCTCCTCCAACCTAAGACAACAATAAAATTATTACATTAGTCGAGGCCGGCCAATTATTTTACATAACTTAGTATGTCTTTTATATCTATCTGAATGTTCATTATAGAGCATAACTTAGTACAAACTGGAAGGCCAAGAAAAGGTCATCTGAAGCATGAATTGACATCAAATGCTTTTTCACATGCAGATGGGTTGACTTGCGTTGCATTTTATGATCTCAAATGGGTCATAAAAAAAACGTAGCTAAAAGGGTAATGGGTCATATGGGTCAAACTTGTATACGGGTTGAAACTCTCCTAAAAATGTGGTTAACGTATGCGTATTTCCTTTATTTTTTTTGTATTGTAATTACATTGCACTGCATGATATCCAACTCTAAGATTTATGCTCTATGCACCGATGATATTAGTGCGCGCTTAGTCGCTTACCTAAAGCTTATAAATGCCCATGCAAAGCCTGCTATAGTTGCATTAAAACTAGGATTAGTTAGAAGCTTCTTCCCAACAGTTAATAAAAATAAAAAAAAACCATCACAACTATAACTCAATTTAAGAAATAATAATACATACCTGTGGCTTCCCTTGCAGTAGACAGCTCAAGCTAGCAACAATAACAAGTTGTACCAGATCAAGCTCTGGAGTTCAACTATCTGTGCAAGAAGCACATCCGCTTCTTCGCCATAAACAGCCTTCAACAATGGGATCCCCACGATCAAAGTATTGGGTAATGTAGACAAAGAAAACACCGTTATGATCCACTTCAGATTACCGTTGGATCGAACTCTAGTGACTATAGCAATCCCAACAAAGGCAATGGCCTTTTGAAGAACATCAGCACAAATCAACTTCATGTTCATTTTGTATGGATTGCTCTTAGATATCACTTTGAACGACAACAAAGGAATCGAAAACTTAACAACAAATTTGTTGATACCCGAACATTGTTCGGGGCTTAAAAGATTTAAAAACTTTACTGAAAGTAAGTCACCAGCAACTTAATCACAATACGCTTGCAGATATTGGTAGTCATTAGTATGCCAATCTCTTTCATTCTGCTAGCTTTTAGCTGGTCCAGTCGTTCAACTTCCACCTCAGCCTTGCGAACAAAACATAAAACATCAATAATTAATAAGTATATATACTTGCTTCATATTATATTATTAAATATTTGATGGTACCTGTTCAATCAAATACAGTGCAAGAGCGCCTGGGGCGTTCACGTCGACAACTGAAGCTAAAATGTTGCAGCTGAAAGTGTTCGGTTTATCAACAATCAGTAAGTCAACTCATTTTATGCCATCGGGTCAACTATCCCCTCATATTTTGGGAGGTCATGGATGTAATTAGTAATCTTTTTATGTGTACAATTTTAATGAGTAATGAGATTCGTATGAAAGTCGGCCATCCTTAATTTCTTCAACAATCTGAGTCAAATAAGTTTTTACAACTTTTGAAACAAACTTAACAAAATGGATTGTTTGATTATCTTGCTCTTAGAAATCCAAAACAAGATTTGGTTGATTACATTTGAGGCAGGGAAATACTACCTTGTCGATATCAGGGAAAAGCTCTTGCAGCCTTTTGATTCTTTCGCTGTTTCGAGTTCTTCTCTCCTGCAATTGATAACGAATTAGTATCAAATTTAGATGAAACTGAATCATATAAAATCAGATTACAAACAACAACAAAAAAAACTTATTCAATCCATATAATTTAAAATCGACAACGCAAAGCACACGGTTTCAAATTTCAGTCAAATCACACATTCGTAAATGAAACTGAATCAGTTAAATAACGAACAAAACCTAAACAATTCATTGTGTTTTACCCTCAACAACACCAAATAAACAGTTCAAATTCCAGTCGAATCACAGTCCACAAATGAAAGGTGATCCTTGTCAAAGCCAACAAATAAAATGAGAAACCCACAACAGATACTAACATTACAACTTGTAAGCAATTTATAAGAAGATACGATCCTTGAGGAAATTAGTCCAAAAAGTTTACCTCTGTTGTCTGCAACACCACAGATCTGCCACCCCACACAACTCTCTCCACCCCTCACAACCATTAAACCACCCCTTACCACTATAACACCACCTCTACAACATCAACGAACCACACTGAACCACCCCTTTTGAAACCCTAGCCGCCTTCGTTAACCCCATCACTGACACCATAACATCAACAGTTTGCATAACCATACATGTGATTTAGGATTTTAGGGCATATGAATTACATATTAGAAATTAGGGTATAATATTATTACGTAAAGATAAACTACAACTAATTAGAGTTGAGAAAGAAGCATACCTGAGTTAGAGAGACAGAAATGGTGAACTGAGTTAGGGTTTCGATCAGCTTCCTCTTTCGCTAACAATCGAGGAACGCAATGTTTCTGTGATCCTTCTTCAGCTTCCTCTTTACCCCTTGTCGTGGAACACTTACATTTGAGTGAACAGTTATAAAGTCGGTTTAATTTCTTCTGTGATCAAATGAAGGATTGAATGGTGGAGCGAAGAAATTTAGGGTTGGTTTAATTTCTTCACAGATGGAGTGAAATCTCGAGAGAGAGAGAGAGAGAGGAGAGAGAGAGAGAGAGAGGGGGTTTGATTTGAGAGGAGGGAAGGTTTATGGAAAAACCGTGTGGGGAGTGAATTCTTTTGAGATTTTAGGTGACACAAATTATGACACGCGAATTAAAAACTGTCATGTTTTTTATTTTATGACGGTAAATTATTGACACGCGTAAAAAAACGTCAAGAAATTATCAATTTTTTCCAAAGATGACATTTTTTTTTATGACATGCACTTTTGCATGTCATAAAATGTGGTATGTCATAAAAAAAGTGTCAAGGAAGGCATTTTTTCTAGTAGTGCTGATTGGTTGAATATTTGACCTTGCCACGTGGCAAGGTCTGATTGGGTATGCTAAAGTGTGTTGGGCGTTATTGTTATCAAGCCCCAAACCAATTTTTTGCCTATAGCGCCCCCCGTAACGGTTGGGGGGGGCGCTATTTTTTAAAAAATCCCTCAAATGGCGCCCCACTACGGAGGGTCTTATGTTATTTGTTTCACTTTAGTTATCCAAAACTAATGGTATTATTACTAAGCTTACAATATTTTTTCTTTTGTAAGCGTATTACCTAAAGATTTATGGTTTCTTTGTGTTTTCGTTCTTTCACTTTATACAGATTTCTTTAATTCGTCATTCCTTAAAAACTATACATTGCAAACCGTATCGATTTTGTTATCTAAGTTGTGTTTGTGTTGGGGTCTTGACGCCAAAGGGATACTTGACACTGACTGGGTTTATGTTTGGGATGTTTTCTTCTTTTTATCATTTTTTATTAACTCATATTAGATTTTTCAACCCCGGGACCTTCCCGGTGGTAATCTTCTCACATTCTTACTCACCATTACACACGTTACCGTTAACCCACTTACAACCCAATAACTTGCTTATAACTCGTCAAAATGTATGACTCGTTTAAAAATATGAGTTACATGGGTCTTTTTTGGGTTGACCCGAATTTATATGTGTGCGGGTTAGGGTTGAAATGTTTGACATGAATAATTATATAGGTCGGGTTCGGGTTGTTGATTTCAACTTACCAACACGCTAACCCTTAAACCTGCCAACCCATCAACCCAACACAATTGACACCCATAAATAAAATAGCCAGATAGGGTAAAATAGCTAGGCAGAGTCTCACACATTTAAAATAAAATTAACTGACTAAATTAAAGGTCGGTTAAGATAAATGCAAAAGGTGGACTATTTTTTTGAACGACTAATGGTTACACTTCCATTATAATTAGAACCAAATAAATCATTGCCTAGATTTGAACTTAGTATATCTACTCTAAGAGGAATAAACCTCTACTAAGTAAGCTATCCCACATTGACACAAAGGTGAACTTACTTTTCAAAACGCATAAATTACTTGCAAATTAAAAAAAAAAAGTTAACTACTAAATTAAAAGTCGGTTAAGATACCAACCATCTTATGGTGGAGTGGTATGGAAGCTCAATGATCGAAGATCGGAACTAGTGGACTTGGTGAAACCAGGAGCTCCCTTACATGTCTGGCTATGCCGGGTGAAAGGGGTCCTGATTTGACTGAGTAGGGACTCCGAATGGAGTTCTCGGTGAATTTTGTTGGCCGTTCTAAAAAAAAAAAAACTCGGTAAGATAAATACAGAATTACTTTTCAAAACGCCTAAATTATTTGATACTTGATATTTTTATCATATAATTCACAAAATCCGATAATATTGTATAAATTACAGTTTTTAAAATTAACTTATCCATTAACATTTTTTTAAATTAACTACCCATGAGCTTCGTACCTTTTTTTCTCTTTAAACGGCTTTAAAAGTTAAAACATTTTTTCCCTACAATTTTGATTTTACTAACCTCCGTAATTCCGTATACTTCACTCAACCAACTTACCCTACGTACCATTAAACTTTTGTAATATCACCATACATCCTTAAATTTTGTTTTTTTCACCAATTTATACTACAACCACTTATTTTTAATAAAGTTACGTTACATTCTAACTCTTTAATCAAGTTCTTTTTTTCCCTCTATAATTCAATCTAATTAACTTTTACGTTTAGGCGTGGTTAACACTGTGACTTGCACCAAACCTCGTTCCACGACAACGCATAGGAATAAATCACGTCCCGCGAAAACGTAAAGGTAACTACAAGTCACGTTTGCTATAACATGGGCTGAAATTGTAACAAGCTAACACAAACAAAACTACCTTCGCGTCGCACAAAGGAATGCGGAAAGATTATTGACCATAGTACTAATAAATACTCTTACACAACAAACTCGTCCACTACGAAGCGCGCAGTAGCGGATTTAGACCAAAATTTTAGGGTAACGTTCCAAAATTTTATTTTACTACACTTTCATACAATGAAAATGAAACAAGCGATAATCTCTTTCTGTATTAATGGAGCTATCAACTTATTATTTATTTTTTCCCCATAATGTATACATTTAGGCTCAATACCCGTATCCGAAACCATACCCGATTTATACCGAAATTACTCGCAGACCAGTTTATATCTTATGACTGAACCCGACCATACCTGTACGCGATACGCCTTTTTAATACCCTAATTTTTAAAGTATATTTTATGTTACTTTACAACTTTTATATTTATGTTTTTTTAAAAATGCATAGACTTTGGGAAGTGTTTTAGGTTTTTAAAATATTGAGTAGTAGAGTTAATATAATTCAGGGGTAATGTAATACAAAAAAACATAAAAACTAAATAAAATTTCGCACTACGCCGGGAAAGTTAAGGGGTAGTGGGTGTTACCCCTCTTTTAAAGCTACATCTGCCACTGAAAGCGCGGATAACTAAGACCCTAGTTAAAATATTATGAAGACTAAATGACCAAATTCGTCCCTGAGATTTGTTCAATATTGCTAGATCCATCTAAAATCAGAAATTTTTGACACTGTACCACTAAAGTTAGAAATTTAGTACTAAATCTACCTAAATTGCAAACTCTCTTAAATGCCAGAGTTAGATCAGGGGCATATTTATCATTTTCCTCTTTTCTTTAAGTTCCCTCTCAAAATTTTAAAAGTAAATGTGGAATATTTTGTTCTTGGAAATGATTACGAAGAGTTTGTTAAAATAACAAGAAAACAAAACAAAACCCTCTAATTTTCTATGAAAAAGAATTCGAAGTAAAATCTTGCTCTACACTCTTAATAACTCTTAATAAATAGGTCTTTAGTACAAACAAGGGGTTTATAAGACTAGAGGGTGTGGGGGGCGGCATAGGGAGGGCAACGAGATGCCGGCCTCTCTACACCACCCCCCTGGGGCGGCATGGAGTGGGGGGGCGGCATGGGTGGCAGAATTTTGCCGTTGATGCCGTGCCATTTATTTGTTTGTTAATTGATTTTTTTTATTATTTTAATAATTCTGACCAATGAGGAGGCCCGTCATCATATTGCACACCACCCCCTTAGAGGCCCATCATCAAGATGCCTCTCCTCCCACTCCTACGTGGCGCCTACGTGGCGGCCCATCATGAAAATGCCACCTCTCCACACCCACTAGTCTAATAAGATCATTTCTTTAGTGCAAACAAGGGGTTTATAATAAGATCATTTCTTTTGATACTTTTTTTATCGAATAAAAACTAATGTTAGCATAAAAAATGAAAACTAACATCCATCCAAAGATTCAATAGAATGATGGAACTAGCATCTCCAAGTTGAAGCTTAAGTTGATGTTCTTCAATAGCTTGTAGTAGAGAGAGTTCAAGAGTAACTGTAAACTTCTCTCCATAAGATTCTGCAAAAGATGTAAACTAGACTCCATTTAAGTGTGGTGTTAACGTTGTAGATTGCCTTCAACAATGTTGTTAAATCGGTTGCGGCTTCCTCGTTGGTTTGACAAACAAGTTATCATCCTCAACATAACTAAATAGTGCCCCAACAGGACTATCTTGGAATCACGAAACAAACTTTTTTAGTAACGAATTGAAAATCTTTTTCTAATATAACTTGATAATTATTATAAATATATTCTTTCTTTACATTCGGCTTCCAAAATTTTAGATCTTGATGTGGCTTCTTGTTGTTTTTTGTGATCATTAATTGCTGAATATGTATACAGAATGTCAAGAGTAAATGGGAGGGGAATGTAAAGAAAGGAGTAAAATCTAAAAGAATTGAACGTTGCTGAGTGACGTGTAATGGTGACTTCAACTTCTTCATGAAACTGCCACGTGGCATCATAATTGAAAGATTTTTAGTGATTTGAATTATTTCAATTTTTTAATAAAAAAAAGAAAAAGATAAAACTCTAAAATAGATTGAGTTATTTTAGAAAAAAATAATTTAAAAACAAATTTAAATTTCTCTCTCTCATATTTCCTCATATAATTTTTAAACGTTAATATATTTTATATACGAGATTTTTTAAAGAAAAAAATTACACCAAATTAACGAGCGTTTATTATCTTTCTAACGAGTACCATAGTGCTATATAAATAACGGAGAAAAAAACGACTATTTTTGTGGGGTTTCGTTCATACAGGAAAAAACACAGTGTTCAGGTTATTCATTGATCATGTTTTTTCTTTGAAACCAGCTTCTTATCTACGATGTTGAAATTCAGCCCAATCGTTATGCTATCATTGGAATTTTACTTTTCTAAAGATGGATAGATATACTTCATAAAGAGAAGCTAGGATAAAGAATCGTGTAACACTGCAACACATTGTGTCACCTTATAGCAAGGTTATTTTTTATTTATTTAATTACAAGAGTAATAATTATTACTATTAGTATTAGTATTATTAGAATGATTATATTTTTTAACCCGGGACCCTCCCGGGGTAATCAGCTAGTGACCAATATGCTCCTTATTTAACGTTGACATTTATGAGAGTTTTTAATTTGGATGAATTTCGTATTAGATTTTTAACCTTAGTGGTTCATGTGTAAATTTTTTTTATTTTAAATGGATTTGACAATATTGAACAAACTTAGGGATGAATTTGGGCACTTACTCTATTATGAATAAATCTAAGTAAGTGTATTTGAGATATAGTCAACATTGCCGTTTAGGTTATTTTCTCCAGTTTTTTATATCATTAAAAAATTTAAAAGATTGTAATGTTGGACTGTGAGTTAATATTAAACGAATTAGGCAACGTAGGTGACGTTTATTTTTTCTTTCTTTATATGTATTTTTGGTCATTTGTAGATGATTACGTATTATTATCATGTATATAATATAACAATAGAAAATAAGTTTTAATTTTTAGATGCCACTTCTAAGACCATATGGAGTGAAGGGGGAAAGAGGGGGATGAAACGCCATATAACACTTGTGAGACCCATAGGACAGGGGAATTGTGGGGAGAGAAAGGGGGAGGGGTGGGGGGGGGGGGGGGCACGTGACATTTCTTTTTTAATTTTTTAATAAACTAATTAAAAGCTACTTTTTTTAATAAGAAACGTAATTAAAATCATAATTATTAATAATAAAATTCCATAAAAAAACTAAAAAAACAGAAAACATCAAATAAAAAAAATACATAAACTAAAAAAATACATAAACGAAAAAAATACATGAACCGAATATGTTTTTAATTATCGGACTCGTTATCGTCGGATGCATAATCTCTTGGTATACTCCAAATATGATCAACCAAATCCGCTCGAAGGTTGTGATGTGTTTGGCTATTCTTGATTTCAGAGTTGTTTAACCTTCTTTCTTCATCAGTAACATTTCCTTGGCTTGCTTGCGTTTCCTCACCAAAGTACTCGCATATTGCACGTCCTTCATCTTCCAAAATCATGTTATGTAAAATAATGCAGTCGTACATCACATTTCTTATTTGCGCTTTTTCCCACATTCGACATGGCTGGGCCAAAATGCGCCATCTTTTTTGCAAGACACCAAAAGCTCGCTCAATGTATTTCCGTGCAGCCATTTGAGCTTTGTTAAACTTTTTCTCTTATCGTCTAACGTAGTCCTCCGTGTAAACGATTTTACGAACACGGCCCAGTCAGGGTAAATTCCATCTGTTAGAAGATACCCGTACTTGTGTTCTACCCCGTTTACGAAAAAAGTTCCTTTTGGTGCAGCATCATTTATAAGATCATTGAAGATTGATTAAGAATCTTTATATCGTTCAACGAACCGGGCACACCAAAAAATGCATGCGAATCCAAAGATCTTGTGACGCAACCGCTTTCAAACATCATACACGGCTTTTTATGATATCCGCTCGAGTGTTGGCCTTGCACTTTGTTGGACAAAGTTTCCACTCCCATTTCATACAATCTAAACTCCCGAGCATCCTGGGAAAACCATGTTTTTCTTCGTGAAACTCCAAAAGTTGTTGTATGTCACTAAATGCAGGTTTTCTCAATATCTTTTTAATATAGTTCAATAACGTACTGACAAAAAAGGTTAACACTTTCCCTAGCCGTTCACTCGGATATCTTTAGATAGTCGGATGAGGACTCCAAAGAAGTAGATCAAACTCATCAGATGAACTTGAAGATTGGTCCGACATCTTTTGAGTATTTTTAGAAAATGATAGTTTGGAGAGGATTTTATAAAAATATGATTTTTGTGGGTTTGGTAGAAGAGGATATGGTTATATATATATATACATATATATAGGAATGGGTTCATATGAGAACCCATTTGAGTTGAGAGAACTTAAGAACTAGGATGGTCCAATAGAAATCTGGAC
This sequence comes from Ambrosia x helenae, assembly GCA_030844895.1. Classification (NCBI taxonomy): domain Eukaryota; kingdom Viridiplantae; phylum Streptophyta; class Magnoliopsida; order Asterales; family Asteraceae; genus Ambrosia; species Ambrosia x helenae. The sequence continues at coordinate 13,061 of JAUTDX010001545.1, forward strand.
ACATAAGCTTCTATTGTGTTTTTTATTAATGGGAAATTTTGTCTAAACACATTGTTTATCTCTCATTAAGTACAATCAGACTTTTTTAATCAGCTTATTTTGTTGAATTGTTGTTCATTGTGTCAGCCATTTTATGGTTCTTCCAAGGTGTTATTTCCCGCCACAACTTTCTCTCACTAAACTCGATATATATCAACATTATATACATTTTACAGACATGCAAACACCACAAAAAGTAGATCAAAACCTCTCCCAGTTAAACAAACCTAAGAAACCCTAGAAAACACAAGCTGATTCCGTGACTATGGACGACGACGATCATGCCGGCGATGGTATTGGAATATTCTCCGAACAAGAGATAGAGGATGTTGCAGTTATCCTTACCCAAAAAGATCAAGGTAGCTCAGAACAAGACAATGGAATGGAGGAGAGTAGTGTGCGTCGATTCAAGACAAGGGAAAAGGGTCGTCGTTGAGGATGAAGAGATGGTGGATGTGTTGCAGGATCCTAACCGAAATGTACTCTATGGTTTCAAAGTCAGGATCCTAAGGTTCGTGGTTAAAGCCTAGTGGAATCATACTCGCCGCGTTGTTTGCTCTGATACCAACTGTCACAACCCGGCCACAGGGGGCCTGGACGAAATTATAGTTTGGTACGACATTCACGCGAATGCAAGCAACAGCGGAAGCGGTACAATAATAACTATCTTTATTAATACAATTTATACACATTTTACAATTTCATTAACTACATCTAGTCCCTGATCGTATTTGCGCGGTAATATCTATGGTTACTTGATCGTCTTCTGGTTCGTCCACTGGTTGTGACTCTGAGCTGCAATCATACGTTCTCCATATCTTCTATGCCGGTACCTGAACACATGCTTAAAATGGTTTTGGGTCAACAATAATGTTGGTGAGTTCGTGTGTTTAGTTACATAGGCGCCCAAAATTAGTTTATCAAATAATTTCATTTATCAAACAACTTTATCAGTTTTGAAACGTTTATCTGGTTATGGTGTTACAATTCTACAAGCTGGCCACTCAACCCTTGGCACCTAGCCCATGCCTAACCATGTCTAGATGTAACAACATAAACTATACCCGTTACTGTTATAGTTCTCAACCTATGCCCTGCCTCATAGGTTCCCAATGGCAAAATATATGCCGCAACAACCCGTCGGTCTCAGGGGGTTTCTGGGTCTAGGCCAGACCACTGTGCGTGGGGGGTTTCCCCAAGTAGTACTACCCATATATTAAGTCGGCTCTATCCTAGAGTTAATGAGTGCTTGGCTCCCGTATGCATAACAAGCAAGCAGGTAATCACGCTCTGTAAAACTAACACCCATAACAATGTACAAAACAGTTTAGAAGCATGCGTCACCCCAAAACATTTATAAAGTAAAAAGAGGGGAGTTCACGAAACTCACCTGGTAGCATAGCTTAAAAAAAAAACCGGTGCACGGTATCGAATATCGACATCCTCCTGGTTGGGCCCTATGTCGACACACATTATTATTAGAGTTCAGTTTTATTAGTCATGGTTACGCGTGGGGACGAGCACGAGCGTATGGTTCGGTTTATTTATATACGTTTCCTTTTATATCCTTTGTCCAAAGTTTATGTCCGAGACTTACTTGAGGAGTCCATGATCCAAATGTCACATGTTCAAGTTAATGTCCAAAAGTCCTAGGCATTAGTCATAATATTTACAAGGTTCTAAGTACTTATTTTTAAGAGCCAATGTAGTTGTCAAATATCTAGTTCGGAACTAATATCCAAGTTCGTGTATTTAATATCCAAGGTGTCGAGTTATCTATGGTTCGTACAACTAGTCCGCAAGTTATCAAGTGTCCATATCGTATCACATGATTAGTTCTAGTCGAGTCCCGCGCTTAGTCTTAATGTCCAATTGTTACCAACTAATATCCGTTTAATCTATAAGTCGATATTTAATATATCTTAGTATATCTTATATATTTTCGTATGTAATGGTGTCGTCTTTGTTGTCCGATGTTTCAAGTCCATAGATTCTTATTGTCCAATGCGTCGATTCTTAAGGTCTCTAATATTAATAGTTCGCCTCTAGCTCATGTCCAAGTCTTAAGTCCCATTGAGGCGATTGTTCAAGTTATCTAAGTCACTAATGTTATAACTTACCATATGTCGCTTTTTATTCCATTTATGTCCAACTCTCATTGTTTATCCTAACTTATGTCGATTACTACCAATATCAAGTTCCAAGTTGCAATGCTAAGGTTACTAGTGTCAAGTTCAAATGTCCAAGCTTTTGATGTCGGTTCCGTAACAATTATTCGAAGTCCCGAGTTACCTAATCCATACTACTAGTCAGAAGGTCCAAGTTGTCAAGTACCGAGTCTATTATTAACATCTATTTCTATCAAGCTAGTGTTCCAAACACCCCAATGTTCAAGTCTATGTCTCAAATAAGAATGTCCAAAGGTCCGAAATCGTTATTGTGCTCGTCAAGTCCCACGCGCTTCTCATAAAGAATACAATTGTTAATAAAATATGGTTGTCGAGTTAGTCAGTTTGGTTATACCTCACAGTCATCCTATGTTCCGATAAGCGAATATTGACTTCTACTTGACCCGTTTGACTGAGGGTTGACCAGATTGACTTTTGTTGACCCGAAGGTTGACTCGCCTCTGAACCTGACCCGAATCCCTGCTCAAACCAACATTCTAACCTTAACCATTGTTCCTAATCATCCCCACCACCAAGCTATGACAACCACACTACAATCCGCCGCCAAGGCTTCCCCGTCACCACCACCACCACAGCCAACCACCACCATCAACCTTCGGTTTCTCGGTTGGTTTCAGGGAACAGGGCGCCGCCATTGCACAGAACCACCACCGTGCTCCTTCTCTTCCTTCCCTCTCTTCCGGTTCTCTCTCTCTCTCCTCTGTTTGTCTCTCTCTTCTCTCTCTCTTCGGTTCCTCTCTTTTCTGCGTATCTCTCCCTCTCTTCGATCTCTCCCTTTCTATATTATTAATCGGATGGTGGGTGGTGGTGTTCGACCACCGGAGAACCGCCGGAGGGGAAGGAGGGACCTCCGGCTCCATTTCTCTCTCTAGAATGTATGTGTGTGTTTGAGAGGATAAGAATAAAACACACAGATGTGTGTGGTAGAGTTTTTATAAAAAAAATATGTGTATGTGTTGTAATATGAAAGTGCCATGGGGCACATGGTACTCATGCCATGTGTCCCATGGTGACTAATCACCACCATTGGGTTCGGGTTCGGGTTCGATTTGCGTATTAGCTCGGTTTCGTAACGAGTTATATAATAATATTTTATATATCTGGTTCGGTTTTCAGTTTCGCACATAAACGACTCAATTAATATTTATTTTAGTTAACTTTTATTATAACATGGCACTAAAACGCGAAAAATTTTTAGGGGTCTGACCCGGGTTGTTACATAATCGGGTGCCTGAATTAAAAACTGGGCTGGAGGTTGAAAAGCAGTGTGCTGTGGTTTATTCGCAAACGATATTCACGAAGTTCGTAAGGAAATTCAGAAAGCGTTCTTGTGGTGTTTCATTACAAAGCAAGATGAGGCTGGCGATATGAAGGTGTACACCGTTACACATCTTGACAAACGGACAGACCCGTGAATGACTACACGGTACGACCTTAATCTTTGCTTTGATTGAGTTTTTTTTTTGCTGTGTTTTTTTTTGTAATGCTTTTTTCTAGTATTTTTTTAACTGTTTTTTTGTAATGTTTTTTGTGTACAGGTGAAGGTCGATCCTGCGAATGTGGATGTAACATGTTCGTGTAATTCGTGGACGCGAATCGGATACTTGTGTCATCATATATTCTGTGTCTTTCGGTACACCAAGGTTGAGGAAATCGCTGACAAGTACATCATGGACCGGTGGAGGCGCGATGCGCTCCCAAAATCTGTGTTTTCCATAGATTCTCGTTACGGGGTCGACCACAGTGATACCGCAGTCAGGCGCAATGAGTTGCTGGATATGTTCAACGAATGCGTTGATCGCTTAAGTCTTTCACCCGACCGTTTAACTATGTTTTCAGAGCAATTAAAGGGGATGAAGGATGATCTGGTGGGGAAGGTTGTGGAGTCAGTGGAACCAGAGGGTTCCAGCCAGAATGTCATTGCCAACTTGTTAGGTGTTCCAGAGGAGGTTGACATCTCCTGTAGCAATCCGCATGGCATTAGGAATAAGGATGCAGTACCAATCGTCGATTAGTGGGTCCGGGCGAGAAAGCTATGACAAAAAACAAGAAGCATCCGCGCCAATGCAAGACCTGTCTAGAGTTCGTGACTGGCCACGATTACAGGAACTGTCCCACCAAGAAGAAGGATGCAGAACCGTAGTTTCTGGTATGAATGGGACCCCTAGCAGCTGCTAGAATAAACCCCCCACCCCCTCTTATTATGTTTTATGGTATGTAACTAAACAATACTTGTAGCCTGTCCGTTTGTTTGTTTGGTTGGGTGGCTGTTTTTATCTTTTTGGTATGGTGTAAATGTCTCTTCCGCATGTACGTAGTACGTGTGGAACGGACATTTTTTGTAAACCATGACAATGTCTAAGAACAGTTGGGCGCAGGGTGGTGCGTAGGTTTGTATGGGGTTCCCTCCTTTTTATATAAGTATCTTATTTAAAATGTTTTTTTACATGTGTTTTTTACACAGCAGACTACATCAGACCTCAATGGGGATAAATTACACCAGTGTAATTTACACCAGTTGTTATGGAAACATAGTACATGCATAAATACCCGAACCTAAAAAAGAGTACAACATAGATATCAATAGGGGGGTAGTTTTACACCAGTATAAAATACCTCTACATAAGACACACAAGCTTCTACATGCATTGATACCAAAATAAGAGTACAACATAGATATCAAACTAAGATAGTTTAAACAGTGGGGTTATTTTTACACAAGTGTAAAATACCTCCACATAAGACACACAAGCTTCAACATACATAAACACGGACAGAAACGCAGCTAATCCTACATTATTTTTTTTACACATACAGACTGCATCAGAGTACACCATAGACACTGGTCTTTTAATCACGCCCTTTCGGTGACATCATTGCATCTGAATCTGTTTCGTCTTCCGATGGCCAGTCGAAACCCACCACGTTGTACCCAAGGTCCTTGTACGCATCTTCTGGGCTGTAGGGTTCCTCGGAAACTTTTTTGGACTTGTAGTCGACGACTTTTGGTGTAGGAGTCGCGACTTGTTTCCTGCGGCTGGTTTTGCCAGAACCACTACTGATGTTAAGATTAGTCACCGGTACATCAGGTTGCGCCTCTTCATCCAATCGTTCTCCATACCCCATGTCTAGCAGCTTTACCTCAGTCCCCTTCCTACGGGGCGCGTACGGGACACCCGCCCATGTAGTGTGCCCCCGTGGTACCTTGGCCCCTCTGGAAATGCGTTGCGCTGACGAGGGTACACCGGCAGTGGACCGTAGCCTGGTCTGGGGCCGTACGCATCGTATGCGAGTGACTTTCCCTTGTCATTAGTAAACACCGGCGTCGGGCCATAGGTTGCTCTCGGGCCATACGTGTTGTTACTGTGTTGAACCTTGAAAACAGGGGGGGGGTAGTTGGCCGCCACATTAGGGGAGGGCTAATGATTACCCGATGTTTGGTGGGGGATCGGATCTGTTGTACGTTATACCCATTTGCGAACTTGTGAGGTCGTTCGTCACCGCCACTATTCTCTTTTATGTAGGCTTTTTTCCTGTGTATTTTTTTTTAACAAGTGAAAATTTGTCAGCAACAAAAACAAAGCCTAGTAAAATTTAATAAAAAACAACAGATATGTTTTTACAGAGGTATGTTTTTACACCAGGGACAAGGGTATGTTGTTTTGTATATATCTAAAAACTACCTTTTTGTGAAGAAAAGTTGGTGCAAACTCTTTTTCTCACCTCCTGAGTGATCGATGAGTGAATCCTCTCCCCTATAAATTAGAGGATGATATAAATAGTAAAAAACCATGTGACCAATGCTATGCATAGAATCATGCATGCAATTGAAAAACATAAATCACCCATGTGAAAATGTAAGGAATAAAATCACGCATGTGACCAATACTTTTTTCTGTCCTTTTTTTAGCGGGTTTACACCAGTGTAAATACATTATCACAATAACCAATGTTTATCAAAGTGGGCCACGCTGCAGCCTATCATCTCAATTGTTTGTTTGTTTCTTCACCACGCTGCACTGTCATATTTTACACCAGCGTAAAATATTTGAAACAGATAACAAAATGGGAATAATGTGGGCCACGTTGTCCCTATCATATCAACTGTTTGTGTTTTTTTATTTCTGCACTACTTTGTACAACTGGGCCTAGATATTCGGTATCAAGTGGGCCACGATACATCAACTTACACGTAACATCATTTTGGTACCGTCTATTTTTTCATTTACACCGATGTAAAAAACGCTGTCAGCACATGTAAAAACTGTTCATTCTTTTTTGTTATACGATTTTGAATAAAAGCACACAACAGATGTAAAACATACTAAAAAAACATACAACAAAAGATATGTTAACACAACATCAAAAAACATCCAGCCATTCCAGTTATCCTAAGTAAACCATCCCATTTACCTACATAATACCATTTGTGCAAGGCGCAAAGTCGACTAAACTGTTTTAACACACAATTTTTAAAGTACGATCAAAATAAGAATTGTCCTTTTTTAAAACCCGACCCCCAAAATAACAAACCAAAAGGCAGCCCCTGCACTGGCTCCGTCAAAACCTGTTAGCGTCGCACCAAACCCGACCCGTGTAGATGTTTGCGCTTGACAACAAGATTTGCGACGCATACCTCTTCCTCAACGCGGCCAACTGTGATTGCTTTCTTTTACCATTCAGGCTAAAGCCACACCTGAAAGGAGCCGACACCCCACAGTAGTTCTCCATGTGGCACATAACGAAAACCCCGCAGTCTTGAGTGTTCTTGGAGGTAGCCCATGGCAAAGGAACCCGTCTTACGGTGCACTCACTCATTGCAGCTGCCTTAGGGTGATTAACAGTAACAAGGTAGTCCATGAAGATTTGTTTCTGCGGTCCAAATTTTAAGAAATCAGTGTTTTTTTTTTCCAAAATTAACTGTACCAGAACGTCTTTGATATTAAAAGTTGAACAGAAATGTTTTTCTTACCACTTTGAAAGGCGTGCTCTTAAAACAGTACACGTTGCTGTCTGATAGCACCACAGGAGACTTCCTAAGAACAATGTTATCTATGTAGCAGATGTCCTGATGCTTAAAGTCGAACACGAGCACATAATAGTGCTCCAACTGCAGCACGGGTACGAAAACCAAGTCGAATGACTGCAAATCCAGCTTTGTATCATTGCCGCACACCGCCACCAAAATACGATTCTTCAAACACGCCACTCGGCTACCGTCCGGGTCATCATCCAATGCCAACATCCAGTCAACCTGATAAAAGCGTCGTGAACGTTTTTACTCACAATTGCAGTAGTTGGAAGAAACAAGCGGCGCAACCCCCCAGCAGAATCGTACAGCCTGTCGTTGTTAAGGACATTTACCCACGCATCCACCACCGACTCGTAGAGCCGCCTACCTACCGCCAGAGATTGTAGCAGGGGGGTTTCAGATCGAAAACCATACCTGGTCTCAAACATTACGTACCTAACCACGGAGGGGGGTTAGATCCCTTTTTTTTTACATAACTGTAAAACAAAAACCTGCACACTAGGTATGTTTTTTTACTTACGGGTAATGCTCGGTGGGGTCAATGTCTGTTACATCTGCAGAAGATCCAACGGTCTGTTTTCTACAGCAGCACACAATATAAAGTATTTTTTAAACTACGTTGTTATCCAATAAAAAGTAATTATTTTGTTTTCTTAATAGTTTTTTGAAGGCTTACTGGTTCGTAGCCTCAAGCGTTGCCCGTTCCATCAATTCTGTCTTATCAGCATTCTTGAAAAGCAAATCCCATACCAGTATCTCTCTTCTTGTATTGTGTATGTTTATCTCAATTTCATTGTTTAAGATGGCGGGCAACCTAGCTACCATATCCTTTGACATGCGTCGGTACACAGCCGCGTTGTTTCCAGTGTTACACCAATGTCAGGCTAACTTTGGAAACAGAAAAAAAAAAAACAAAAAAAATAAAAAAAAAACCTTGCTCTTGCTTTTTTGGCTGTACATGTGGTTTTGCTATTTTCGCCTCTAAGTCGGGCATCCCATGGACCTCTATGCCAGTTCCACAAACGTCGCCCGCCGGGCTCTCGGACTTTTTTGCCTCTTGGGTTATCCCTAAGCTGAAACTAGGTTGGCTCAGACCCGCAACTGCAACACGCAAAACAGTTTATGTAATAAACTTTACACCGGTGTAAACAACCACCCACAACCCAAAAACTACAAAACACTGAAAGCTTTTATGCCAAAAAAAAACCTAACCTTGCTCTTTAGGCAGCGGATCTGGGTTTCCTATTTTCGTGACTACCTCGGGCACCCCACATACCTCAATCCCATTACGAGAAACATCGCACCCCGGGCTCTGCAATCCCTTCGCCTCCTAGGTTATCCCTAAGCTGAAACTGGGTTGGCTCAGATTTGTAGGTTGCTCCTGCGTCTGGCCGAGGCTAAAAGTTGGCATCCCAGTCGGCGGCATGTCCTGCGTCAGCTCCAGGCTGAAACTTGGCTGACTCAACAGTGCTTTGCAACGACTTGATGTGCCTGCCACATTTTTATATCAATTTATTTTTTTTCAGCAAAAAACGTTGTAAAAATGGTTTAAAAAGTGTTTTCCAATGGTAAAATGCACTTACGATCGTTGCTGGTCCATATTGTCGCAAGTCCAAATCCCCGCCTGTGTGCATCCATTTCTTTCTCTATAGAGCTCGGCCCTTGCCGAGTAACCTTTACCCCCTTTCCAGTCTCAACGTTTTTGACATCAGGCGTCAAGCATGCACTGGATGCGAAAACCATTTCTGCCGCATCACTCGTAACCACTCCTATAATATTAGGGGAAGAAGAAACTCAATTATGATAATATTAAAAAAATAAATAAAAAAATAAGGCAAATCCCACACAAAAGAAATAACACGAATACGAGCTGCTTACCACCACGGGGGAGTCCATCAACACCAGTGATCGTCACTGAGTTCATACCATCATCTGTCGGCACAGGGTCAGCGGTACGGGTGAAACCCGGGCAATCACCCAGTCACCATCTTCTGATGATTCCGACGACTCTGATGGCCCACCAGCAGCCCCACTGCAGCCTGAATTCAAAATCATTTTTTAGTAATTTTGTTTTTCACCAGTGTATCAAAAAAACTAAAGGGTCAAGTGTACCTTCAAAGTTGTCCGTTGAATCCTTCGGTGCCGGCTTCTTGTATTGCTCAGCCAAATCCCTAACAACCTCGTTTATCGCCTTCGACGGCGTTACAAATTGTTTTGGTTCCTCTACGCTGACAGCAGCTTCATGTTGTAACGTGCTTTTGTACTCTGCGTCCAGTCCAGCCACGATACTATTATTCGGATAACGCGTACGCAATGATGATAAAATTCCCTCCATTCGCAACTTCGATGCTTTAAAATCAGTCAAACTTTCATGTGCGGTACGCAACTGTGCCTGAAATAAAATTTGTCAATACATAGTTGAAAGCAAATACATCGCCCAAAACATGGGTCTACACATAACCATTACTGAATCACAAAATATGATCATACAAAGTGATAACTGAAGCATAACAGTGTGGTTATGATTTGGTTATTTGGGTTTATGATATTGGGAGAACTATGTGGAAATCTAAAACATTAACATGACATACAGTGGGCTTTTCACTCTCTCATATAGGCCCACTTTTCATTTGGGGCCCGAAATCAAATGAACTCAAGACTTATTTTGACCTCTAAAGTTCTGCCTGCGAGAAAGTGGACACTACGACTTCGTTTTATATGTTACTGTTTTGACACACCCTTTGAAAAACTTTGTGCACATCATAACACCTTATCACATCGAAACATTTTTATATGTTACTGTGTGTTACGACAATTTTTTTTCAGGAACACAAAAAAATTAATAAATTCATACCTCCAGGTCATCATTCCTGCCACCAGTAAAAACGTCTCCAAATTCAGGCTGCCCACCAACTTCAATCGCGTCAACTGTCAGTTCCTTTAACCTCCCCAACTCAAAGCCTCCATGTTCTATCTCATATTCCTGACGTCTGCTTAGCAGGTCAAGCGACCAGTAACGCGTAGCCGGAACACCTACTGGAGTGTTCATACTCCCAACTGCAAAACTATCAACATATAGTAACTGCAAACAAAGTTAAAAAGAAGTAGTTAGACAGTAATACAAACCAAACTATATAAAAGGCATAACTTCATCTAAGCCACTAACCGTCAAGAAAGTCAACGGGCCAGCGAAGGCGCACTCTGGGTCACTGCGTCTCCATTTTTGCTTACAAGTTTCCAGTGAGCTTATCATGTAATCACACCAATCAATACTTTCAAACTTCGTGTTGCTAGTAAAGCACTTTGCAATCTCTTCCCTACAAAGCCCATTCCCATGTGAAGAGATCATCGTTGTCACAAATAACATAATGAAGTCAACTTTGAAGAAGAACAAGTCTTCATAATCATCATCTTGTATCCTACCAACAATCAACGAAGGTGAAACATAACTTTGCAGTGGGTAACGATTGCGCCAGACTTTTAATTTTGGATCCCACTCCTCGGGCTCAGTAAGAGATGAAAACTTCACACCGCCAGTTGGGATACCAAACAGCCTATGAACAACAACAGCATCTATTGCTACCTCCCGTTGAAGGCACTTCAGTCTCATTCGTTCTGGCTGGAAAACATCAACCACATAGTGCGCTAGTTTTACCGGATACCATCTACAACAAAGCCCAACAACGCCCCAAAGCCCATCTCCTTAACTAGCTCACGCTGTCTGCTACTAAGTTTCGAAACTGCCAAGAAAAGCTGCCTAGGGGATGACCGTGTTTTCAAGCTCCCCCACGAGTGTTTGTGGGGGGCATTAGCCATTTTCCGATGTGGAGGTGTCTCAGACACATACCCGTCGTCTGATTTTAATTTGGCTTAACCCTTGGTCGCTTGCTTTTCTTTCGATCTCTGAGACACAACGATGTGCCCTCTGCCCCTGTAGACGACCCTATATAAATTGGATCAGTTTTACGTTTTCTGCTACTAGGGCCTGGCACGCCATCCCCTGCAAACCAACGTATTAGGGATCCAAAAATAGCAAAACTTTTAAACAACTTAACAAAACCAAATGAAACAGTTGGAAACTAACCCCTTAGTCCGGAACTGAGGCAAGCAACCTCTACAAGCGTTGAAATTTCCCTATGCCCTCGTTTAGAGCTTCTAGTACTGGCAACCATTTTACTTTTTCTTTTATGGGGGCTAAGCCAACAAAAAAAAAAATTACATTTCTTTTTCATTCATTAGAAACTGAACAGTCCCAAAAGAACAGGGGACGTGTGCAAACAATAAACCAACAGCAACTAAACAGTAACCCCTAAACAGAATACATATAAAGATCATCAAAAATTTTAAACCAACAAATTCTAGGGTTTGTACTAAACAGAATACATATAAAGATCATCAAAAACCCCTAAAACAGATCATCAAAATTTATTACAGAAGGCAGAGAAAATTAGGTTTTGTGTATTAACAGATCATAAAAACTTTAAACCAAACAAACCCTAAAACAGATCATAAAAAGGCCCAACAAAACCTTTTACCCCAATGTAAGAACACTAAAACATATGATCAAAAAGCAACAAAAGAGAATACATATATTCGGAAAACTCATAATCTATCACATAATACAGAGAAAATTACGGCTCGTGTATTAAGGATTCGTCGAGCAAGCATTTAAATCAGAAAAACATACCTGTTCAATAATGTTAGTTGATGATCTCCGATGAAAAGAGACGGTTTGTTTTTCTTGATGACACTAGATGGGGGTTTTTCTTGATGAAAAGAGATGGTTTGTTTTCTTGATGACACTAGACGGTTTTCTCTGGATGAAAAAATGAAACAATGAGTGAATGGAATAAAGATTTCAAAATTTCATTTTATCTGTGTGAGTTGAAATGGTGTCAGTAGGGAGGGAAACGATGGAGAGAGGAGAGAGGGTCTGCCATTTTGTTTAGATGCAAAATGTCCAAAACACCCTTCAAATGATATTTTCTATTAAAAGAATACATTCACAGCCAAGTGGGCTGATAAAAGACAAAAACAAAAAACTTTTGATCTCAACCCTTCATTGCACAAGATCAATGGCTGATAATGGTTCTCATGGTTCTCTCAACTCAACAAGGTTCTCAAAATAACCCAACCCCATATATATATATATATACATACATATATATATGTATAATAAATTAAATATTATTTTTTTTCAACCCTTATCAACGGTTATATTTTTAAAAATTAATTTATTTTAATAATCAAACGGTCACAAACAACAGGGCCAATCAAGGCTTGCCACGTGCCCCCCCCCATGCCCCACGACGGTGGAATCCTTCCCCTCCTTCCACGCCCTTGTGGGGCGGTGTTCATGGTGAGAAGGGGGTTCCCCCCTCCTGTTCCCCCCACTCCGGACCGTCTAATATTTCAATCTCTCATTATTCAAACGGATTAGGACCGTCTTGATGCAATTATCTTTCGTGAATGGTTATGATCAAACATTTAAAATCTCATTAGAATTTAATTTATTTTATTAATTATTTGAGTTTCGGGGTAACTTAACCATAAGCTTCATACACATTGTTCAAAAAGAATATGAGACTTGGTTTGATCTTATTAACCTCTTGGAAATCGAGGTTTCTTTGATGGATAGTTAGCTAATCAGAAAGTAGTTATTTGGAGTTCGTCTTTTTAGTAGTTCTCTCCTTGTTTTATGCATTTTGGTTTCTTTTTTTGAACGGTTAACTTCATTAAAAACCAAAACCAACCGACCCCCAAACCAGGACGGCCAACACTAAAGGACTCATGTAATAACACACTTACACCAATAAGACCAAGATAAATATGATAGCTTAGCTCTACGTCTGGTACAAAGGAAGCCAAGAGATTTGACTTCCCCGATAATGTCTTACATCTTCCATGAAATTATGGAACTCCAAGAGGCCTATAAAGGTAAACACAAACAAGCTTTGAACCCAACACCACGAGGTAATGTGCTGCCAAACAATCGAGGAAGCGATGCACGAGCAAAACAGGTGGACCACAGTCTCATCGGCCTCTTTGCAAAACGGACAAAACACCCCAGCAATCGGGATGTTCCTGTTTTTAAGAGCCACAGCCATCGAAATCCTTCCCATCTCCGTCCTCCACGCAAAAACATTGCATTTCAGAGGAACCCACCTGCACCAATCAAACACAAAAGAATTGCTCCTGTCCATCCGTTTCTAAAGCACTTTTTTGATAGCTCCCACAGAAAAGTCCACACTACCCTCCCCGACCCACTGCCACACATCCCCAGTTTGTGACAGCTCCATATTCTCGGTTAGAGAAACAACCTAGACAGCTCCACGATCTCTTCACTTGCTATCGGACTTCTAACCAAGTCCCAAACCAAGACATAAACATCCCCAACCCAATGAAAGCGATTCGGGACCCTGCAGTTTTTGTTCTTCTCCAACAAATAACAGCTTCGGACAAACTTCCTTAGGCGGACTCCCGGTCAACCATGGTCTATCCAGAACACTGTATTGGCCCCATTCCAAACCTTAGCTTTAAAACATCTCCGTAACGGTTGCCCCATTAAAACTGTTCTAGAGAAACATCTAACAATGTTACTCCAGACACCGAAAAAATTTCTCCTACCCGGGAGAAAATCCCATGTACGCCTAGAGATGTATAGCCTCAATAACCCACTTCCAAAGAGCCTCCTTCTTAGATTTAAAGCACCACCCACACTTAGTGTAGGATCAAGATATTAGTATCACACGCGTATTGGATTGAAGGTGGAATCAACAATCCGGTTAGTTGTTATAGGTGAGTGTTTTGAAGATAATAATAATGAAAGATCACACACACAAAAACACACAAATGGGTTGCACTTGTTAGAAATATGGCAAAAGTTGCAAAAATGTCTAAGGCATGGGGTATTTATAAGGTAGCCTCATACGCCTACATGGTAGGACGAGTATGATGCTCATATGTGTAAAGGACCTAGGAATATGAAGCTTTCATACGCCTGATTAAAATCAGAAATCCCCAAAATACCCCTAATCACTAGAATGCAACCCAAATGACCACAAAACAAGCTAAACGTGATCCTAACCCGATATCTGTGCTAGGGGCATAGCCAAAGGGTGTACTTACAAACTCCCCATTGGACATAGGTAGATATTTACAAAACAACCCAAAATACACCACCAAAACATTATCTTCAATCGGAAACTTATCCAGGCTTCTATTATCTGTAACTTGGACTAGTCGCATCCCGAATGTATCTTTAGCACAATACCTGACCATCTTCTGAAACCGAAAGACTTGATCTACATCTTGATCTTGAAAATGGTTCTTGTTCAGTGTATGTGTATCTACTTTAGACAGATTCATCAGCCACATAGGATCCCAGGCACGAAGCTTTCTGTAGATCTTGGGATCATTGTTCAACACAATAACTACTTTGATCGTCAGATAATCATAGTACCAGAAGATAAACTTGTCCGAGAAGTTTTGGTCATAATCTCAGGTGGGGTGACCTCCTGCTTCTAGATTGGCTTACTAGTGATGGGATGCATCCTAGTTGGGTGGTAGCTTTTCGGATACTACGGCTGAATATAGACCAACATAGAGTTGCTTTCTCTCTCCAACAAGCCTTTGTACATCTCTGGCATGTTGTTCGTCTTGATCAGCTTGAGTCTGGCAAGATCACGAACATAACAGCATGATAAGGACTTGATCTTGTAAACACTGGAAAAGTATAGAATACCGGTCTCAAACTTGATCCCTATCGCATTCGCCTGTGCCACGTACATCTAACTCATGATATTACCAGAGATGAGATTCCCTTTCTGGTTAACTTTTTTTGCTTGAGTTGGCTCGGGCTTTCTCCTTGAGTACCACGCTTCGCAAGCAGCTTGAACCCTTTTCTTTTTGTCTTGGTTCGATTATGGTTCAGCTTCAAGTGGTTGATTCTTTAACCATCTATCAATAATATCAAAATCTTCGTGTGTAGGCATAGAGATCTCAACACGAACTATTTCAGTTTCTTGAACGTACTCTGGATATTCTTCTTCAGTGATGTCTTAGATCTTTATATCTTCTGACATTTCATTTTCATTAAACTTTTCAACACTGTCCGTTGGAGTTACCTCTTCATACGGGAGACCGCAGATTTGGGCAACCTCTTCTCTTGATGGCTCTGAAGGTATTTCAGCTTCCTCCAAGTCCATATATGGCTTTGTAACATGGTTCCCGTCATCACCAGTTTAAAACATATTATAGAAAGCCTGCGTCCATTCAAGTGGAACATCGTTTTATGTTAAAGCTTCCGTAAATAGCCGAAGATCCTCTTTTGTTGGGTCCAGGTTGCGAGAAAGATTCTCCGACACCGGTCTTACCACCTGTATCCTCATCCTTCTTTGCACGTTTCTCCATGAATTGTGTATCTGCCCTTTTAGTTTTCATGGCCTTTGCACCACCACCACTACTTAGATCCTCCTCCTCATCCTCTAATTTATCCTTTTCAGATTCATAGTCATCCTATTTTTATTCTTCTTCCTCTTCATCATCTTCCTTATCATCACTATCATCACCATCATCTCCATCATCCCCATTACCAGACTTGAGTCTCTTGTGCTTGTTGAGGTATTTGTCAACTCACTTCTTCAACTTCTGGTTTTCTGACTCTACAATTGCTAGACGATTCCTTGTTTCAACACGATATTCTGTTAACAAGCGAATCTCTTGCTTATTGCTGGATAGCTTGAGGCATCGCCGTATCAAGTGTTGCAGACAGTCCTCTGTTCTCTGACCTTGTTTCATTGATGATGGTTAGGAACTGGCGATCTCGCTGTTCAGATTCGGCTATCCGACACTAGTGATCTAGATTTTGTGCAACCTGCATGTGCAACATGCTCACCAGGTGTTTAATCTAAGACTGGAGTGATGGTCTAGTTGATGTGGTTGGAACATGTGATATAGAAAGCATGAAGGGAGGCTGTTCAGTAGGTTGGGAGGCCTTCGACTTAGCTTGGTCAGAATCGGACTTTGACCAGCAAACGAAAGAGCAAACACACAACCAACACAAATGACGAATATTTAGGCCGTTTCTACACCACCCCAATCTGTTGCTAAGCCTCCTCCACAACCAATGCCAGATTTTTGGGGAGTAGTAGTTGCAGCAGTAGTTCAGAGTTAGACTACAAATGCCATCACAACATTGGTGAATGATCTATCTTCAGGAAATGTAACAAGACAACCAAAATTTTTGGACATGAATGAATACTACTCATGGCAAAGGAAGTTCAAGATCCATTTGGAAGGTATGGGACTAGATGGTGGGGAAGCATGGTAGATGATTGAGAAGGGGTATGTGGCACCTACCATTGAGAACTCTACAACACCAGCAACACTTGGAGACCTACCTGATGATGAGAAGAAGAAGTTTGCAGCAGAGAAGAAAGCATTTTCACAGCTTTCTCAAGCTTTGAATACAGATCTACTACACCAGTTTGGAACATGCACTACTTCAAAGCAATTATGGGATGTTTTAAAGAGTAGACATGATGGGAATGAGAAAACTCAAAAGTTGAGGACTGAAGAGTTGAAGAAGGAGTTTGATAATTTTAGTTATATTGGGAATGAAACCTTGAAGGAAATTACTCCAAGGTTCTTTCACTTGTCGACTGAGTTGTCATACTATCAAGTTTCCTATCCTATGACAGAGATTGTGGAGAAGTTCACTAATGCTTTACCACCGTAATGGAGTCAACATACTGAAGTATTAAGAGAAAAAGATGCTTACAAGTATTGGACGATCAGTGAGTTCATTCAAAAGTTGGAAAACAAGGAGATGGAAGCACAGAGAAAGGAGTAGAGATCCCAGATTCCACAGAATCCGGAACTCTATTTTGCTACAACTTCTGCATCAACTTCCATTCCTAGTGGAGGTGTAAGTGTTGGTGGACCACAAACTGCTTTTGTTTCAAAATTTGAACCTCCGAATTATTTTGCAACACCGTCTTACACACCACCTCCATCAAACTTTCAAGTTCCTAACTACTTTGGGACATCATCTGTAAACATGGCACAACAACAACCACAAGTTTCTCCTATTGTTAGTCAAGCCACAATAAGTTTAGGTCCAGCTGTATTAGAAACTTCAAACATGAATAATGTAACAGTTGAGGTAGCACAACAACATGTTTCTTTGGTTTCTGCATTAGTAGCATCATACAATGGACTTGTGGCAAGTCTGATTGAGAATAACAACCTAACAAATGAATATTATGCCCAAATTGACAAACAAGAGATGGAATTGATTGATATTCAGTGGGCGTTTGCAAGTGTTATGAGAAGAGCCTCTGAGTTTACTGAGAAAATTGGTAGAACAGACCTTGCTACTACACCTAACACCACCTATGGTTTCAACAAAGCCAAAGTGTCTTGTTTCAATTATGGAACCAAAGGTCATTTGGCTAGAGAGTGTACCCAACCAAATCAACAAGGTAACCGCAACCCATTTAACTCAAACTATCAAAACCGTCAATCACAAAACCAAGTCACATTCCAAAACCAAAACAATTATCAAAACCGACAAAACACCTCACAAAATTCTAACCAAAGATAAACTTTCACAGCCAACCAAAATCAAACAACACCAAACCAAGTCAGAACCATTGTTCCAGTTTCTACACCAAACACTCAACAACAGAATGATAATCAAGCATTGGTGATTCAGAAGGATGAAGGTTTTGATTAGAACACAATGCAATTAGGTGTTGAAGAGACTACTGGTCGTAATGTTGCTTGTTTAGCTCAGGAAATGGTGAGTGAGGAGCCGGTGATATTTGAGAATGAGGAAAAGAAGATTATGATTGATGAGGCATATTCTGAGAAGGTAGAAGATGAGGTTATTTCTGAGAAGGTAGAGGAGCCAATGACTGAAGAAGATGTTCTAGATTCTTCTGATGATCATGTTTCTGTTTATTCTGACACCAAAAGCGAATCCGATTCTGAATCAAGTGTTAATTCGCTTGATGATGACGTGGAGCAACTTCTTGCAGAAGTAGATTTTCTTATGACCAAGAGATCTTGCATGGTTGACGATGCTTTCTCGAAAGTTGACTATTCCAAATTCTTTGCAGGAAAGGAAGCTCACTTCGCATTGATGGCTATGACAGAGGCTCCGAAACCGGTAAGTTCTAATTCTAATCCTTCTAATAATGAAAAATATTTTGGTTCATGTGCTAGACTCGAAGGCGAGGTCAAGGACTTAAAGTACCAACTTGAAAGTGCTAGAACCGCCATTAAGTCTTATCGCAAGAAAGAAAAAGATGTGAACAAGCTGCTAGATAACTATAAGAAAGACATTTCTGATCTAACTAAAACTTTGTCTCAGAAACAAATTGCCATTAATAACTATATTAATGAAATTGAAGAAACAAAATTAGAAATGGCCAAAATGAAATGTTTTTCAGAAAAGATAAACAAAAAGCTTGAAAGTTATCTGAATGTAGCTTATGTCTTAGATCACATCATTGAGGAACCAATCCCTAGTGTGAGTTAAAAATCAGTACCTTCTCCGGTGTTATTTGAAAATCACAATTTGAACACCGTGGCACCAGAAAGTTCTGATAAATGTGGATCTACATCAGAGAATGAATCAAACACTTCTAGTGTTGGTGATCCAAATTCTGATGTAAAATCGATTTTGGGAGTGAATAATGAGGGCGTTGAGGCCGTAACTAATGATTCTGATACTGAGGATGAGGTATCTAAAAATAATGTTGATATTCCTCCGGAAAATCACATTCGAACTAATGAATGTTATTCAAAGGTACAACATTCACAGAAAGTTGAACAAAATCAGAATCAATCGGTAAACAAAAATGTGAAAGGTGATGACAAACCTGTGAAAGTATTTTATCGGATGGAAGGATCCAATAAAATAATTTCTGATTAAGAGTATCCTATAAAGTTCGCTAATTACTCTAAAATTAACAAAATTTGGTAAGAAAGCACAATCTGGTTTCCTAAATCGGAAAGAACTAATAATATGCAACCAGAATTAGTGAAGCGACTGTATGGTGATGATTGTAATACATCAAAGGTTCATGTCACACAATTTGTGAAGCCAAAAGATAAAGTAAATGGTTTTATTGAACCTACTTATTCACTAGAGCCTGCTCCTAAGAGTTTGAGGCGACAGTGCTATAATGTTCAAAGGTAGGTTAACACATTTGCTAGATCTGATGATGAAAACTGTTTTGAAGAGTATAGAGCCTGTTTTAAGTGAGGAGAGAGAGGGCATTTACTTGCTCACTGTCCATACGTAAGATGTAAAAAGCAAGAGGTTGAAAATAGGCCGACTCATAGAAATTCGAATGTTGGTGTTCCTCAAAGAAACTTTTATCCTCAAAAGCATTTTCATAATCAAAACAACTTTTATCAAAGAGGAAACCGACCGGTTGTCTATGAGAATCGAAATCAGATTGCTATGAACAATGGTATGAGAAGACCTATGATGAATCTGACTTTTGAAAACAGAAGGTTTATACTAAACCCTATGTTAAATAAAATGTTGGGCGTTCGGTAGTTAAATTAACCAAGGTTTCTAAGAATGTTCCATCTAAGGTTGTTTCAAAGAATTCTAAAATGATCGGAACAATCATGGACATCAAAAGGTTCTCCGGAGCCTCTAGTTCAACTTCTAAACCGGTGAAAGAAGTTTCTAAACCAAATGTTTTAGAGAAACTGGTAGTTGAAAAGAAGAATGTTGTTGATAAAAAGAAAGAATCTTTGAATGTCTCATTTGTTGATACTCAAAGACCCAAGACCAACATGGCTTGTTCCCCCTCGTAAAAACTAATCATGTTTGTGATTGGTGCAGAGAGTTCCAGCTGGCCGTGTTACCAGTCTCTGGATTGTTGATAGTGGAGCTTCCGGGCACATGACAGGAGATATGTCACTCTTTTTTGACATAAAGAATATTAATGGAGGATATGTCGCATTTTCTGGAAACAAAGGAGGTTATATCACCATGGAGGGAAGTGTTAGCAATGGGATTGTGAGTTTTGAGAAGATTTCGTATGTGAAGCAGATTGACTACCATTTATTGAGTGTATCGCAGATTTGTGACAAAAAGTTTTCTGTGCATTTTGATGAGAAGTCTTGCTATATTCTGAAACCCGGATTTGTAATACCTAAGGAGTGGATAATGCTTAAAGCTCCAAGAGTGAACAACTTGTACATTCTTGACATGAGCAAAGCAACCACAACTCAAGGTCAAGTTACATGTTTTCTGTCGAAGGCAACCGAGAAAGAATCTATTATGTGGTATCGACGGATGGAGCATATTCACCTTAGAAAAATGAGCAATTTGTTGAAAAATGTACTAGTAGAGGGCGTGAATGTGAAACACTTTCATTTGAATGATAAGTGTGTAAGTTGTAAAAAGGGAAAACAACACAAACATTCCCACAAGCCAAAGAAGGTAAACTCTCTGACCATTCCACTTGAACGTCTTCATATGGACCTATTCGGACCAGTGAAACGTAAAAGTCTTAACGGAGATTTTTACTGCCTTGTGGTGACCGACGACTATTCAAGATTCTCGTGGGTGATGTGCATGCAACACAAAAGTGAAACGTTCAACAATCTAAAAGTTCTGTTTACCCGATTGGAAAACATCTATGGATTGAAGATCAATCACATTGGAAGTGACAACGGGACGGAGTTCAAGAATTCTATGATGGATGCATTATGTGAAGAAAAAGGAATTCAACATGAATATAGTGCACCATACACTTTCAACAGATGGTGTTGCAAAACGCAAGAACAGGACTCTAATAGAAGCGGCTAGGACAATGCTTGTAGATTAAAATCTTCCAGTTATTTTCTAGAATGAGGCAATTAATGCAGCTTGTTACACTCTGAATTGTGTGTTGACAATGAAGAAGTTTGGAAAGACTTCTTATGAGCTGCTTAACAGATAAAAGCCGAATTTAGAGTATCTAGAACCTTTTGGAGCACCATGCATGATGCTGAATCCTACGAAAAAGATTGGAGCTAAAGCAGAAGAGGGCTATTTTGTTGGATATGAGACACCACTTAAACGTTTGTTTAACAAAAGAAATCGTTAAGTTGAAGAGTGGGCTAATCTGAATGTTCAATGCTACACTTAGAATGCACCAGGAAATGGGCCCGATTGGATGTTTGACTACAAAGAACTTTTTGAGTCATTCAATCTAGATAGCTTGGTTGAAGAGGTTGTATTACGATTATACTACAAATGTGAGAACGCAGTGACTTCACCATTAGTGCGTCCGATCACCGTAACTCCTCCAGCAGCTTCTAATGATGCCAATGCTTCTGTTATTGAAGAAGAAATTTATCAAGAAGCTTCTACAACATTTGATTCTTTTGAGTCGGAAGAAGACGACGAAGTTTTTAGTGAAGCTATCTTAGATCATGCTACAGTATCACCTCTAGCGAACCCAAATCCAGATATTCCATCTTCATCGAATACGGGTAATGATCTGGATACATCAGAAAATGTGAATGTTCCAGCGGTGATTCCTATGCCTGAACATACGGAATCTCAGATTTATCGGATTCATCCATTAGGACAAGTCATTGGAGATCCTGGTAGCAGTGTGATGACACGAGGTCAACTAAGGCGTGCATCATCAACGGAGAACATTGGAGCCCTTGCCCTATATACTTAGATTCAAAAGTCAGGTGATCAAAATGACTGGTCTTTTGCTTGTTATGTTTCGCAGGTGGAGCCGCGGACGTACAAGGATGCTTTACAAGACGAATCATGGGTGGAAGCAATGCAGCAAGAACTTCAACAATTTCAGAAACTCAAAGTCTGGACGTTGACTGACTTACCACCAGACAAGAAGAAGATTGGTATCAGATGGGTATTCAAATGCAATAAAGATGATAGAGGGGTTATAGTCAGGAACAAAGCTCGATTGGTGGTTCAAGGATTTAGTGAACAAGAAGGAATTGACTATAACGAAGTCTATGCACCGGTTGCACGCATTGAAGCAATTCGAATGTTTCTTGCGGATGCATCTTACAGGAAATTCAAGGTGTATCAAATGGATGTTAAAAGTGCTTTTCTCTACGGCGTGGTGAAAGAGGAAGTGTATGTCGGCCAAGCACCTGAGGATCCTATCCACCGGGATATGGTCTACAAGCTAAACAAAGCGTTTTATGGTTTACACCAAGCCCCGAGGCAGTGGTACGAGGAGCTGAGCACTTATCTTCTTTCCAAAGGATTCAAGAGAGGTTTAGTTGACTGTACCCTAGGGATGAGCTCGGGACGGTATCGGTACCGAACCGATACCAATCCCGACAATACCGATACCGAAAATTCCAAAAAACCAATACCGATACCGATACCGATTATACCGGTATGGTATCAGTATCGGTTCGGTATCGGTACGGTACCGGTGTGGTATCGGTATTTTACCTTAAAATACCGAACCGATACCGATCCCGTACCGATACCGATAATACCGAAACCGAAAACCTCTAAATGTGGGTACCGATACCGATACCGAACACCCTCGGTTCGGTATCGGTTCGGTACGGGATCGGTATTTTTTCGGTTCGGGATCGGTATTCGGGACCGGATGCTCATCCCTACTGTACCCTATTCACAAAACGAACAGAGGGTGACTTGCTTCTTGTGCAAATTTATGTTGATGACATTATATTTGGTTCTACTAATGAACTTTTATGCAAGGAGTTTGAAAAAGTTATGCTGGAGAAGTTCGAGATGAGCGCTATGGGAGAAATGCTATTCTTTTTAGGCTTGCAGGTGGATGAATTGCCAATCGGCATCTTTATTCACCAAACGAAATACGTTCATGAAGTTTTGAGCCGATTCCAGATGGATAATTCGAAGCCTATGGATACTCCTATACAACCCAATCACGGGATTGGAGTTGACGCTAAGGGGGCTTACTGATCCCTATACTTATCGTGCCATCGTTGGATATCTTATGTAGTTAACTGCATCCCGACCAGATATAATGTTCGCCACATGTCTTTGTGCACGATATCAATCGAAGCCGAAACAAAGTCATCGAATTGCAGTTAAACGAATCCTTTGTTATCTGAAGGGTACTCCGTCACGCGGGTTATGGTATCCTAAGGATGATAACTTTGATTTTATTCCCTTTAGTGATTCTGATTATGCAGGTTGTGATATTGACGCTAAATCCACAACGGCTGGATGTCAATTTCTGGGGAGCAGTCTTGTGACCTGGCAATGCAAAAAGCAGACGTCGGTTACACTGTCTACATGTGAAGCAGAATACGTGGCAGCCTCGAGTTGTTGTTCACAAGTGCTTTGGATACAACAACAGATGTTCGACTACGGTTTGCAATTTCTTAGAACCCCCATTCATTGCGATAATGAAGCAGCCATTGCACTCACTAAAGACACTGTCAATCATTCCAAAGCTAAGCATATCCGAGTTCGTTATCACTTTATTCGGGATTGCTATACTAAAGGATTGATTGACATGGTCAAAATCCACACTGATTATCAAAGAGACGATTTGTTTACCAAAGCTTTTGATAAATCACGATTTGAGTTTTTATTACAAGCTAATGGTATAACAGAAAAGCAAGATTAAACTCGTCATCAGGTTATCAATTTTTATTTTGTTTTTGTTTTTCTAAAATTCAAAAATCCAAAAATATGTTTTTAATTTTAGGGGGAGCTTTTATTTTCAGAAAAACCATAAACATTGAAAAATTTGAAAATCCATAAAAAATAGAAAATTCAAAAATGATTTTCCAGGAGTAAAAGAGGAAATGATAGTACATCAGTGAGGATCTGACACATGCTAAAGAATTGTAATGTTTAAATAAGGCATGTGTTGATTTTGTGTGATGTGCTGGTAGGTTTCGTAGACTTATTACTGCGTGCCTTAGTGATACAAACATAATGAACTACTCGCTAGTGGCTGAACACCTCATGGGCATATGGTCTTAGTACCGTTATTTCGTTTAATAGGGTTGCCAAAATATGAGGTTTCGGGTTGTTATGTTAATTGTTATCCGGGGTATCTTGATTGATCTTTTGTCGTATTAATTTATGGGCCTAGATTCAATCAAGATATTTGCTAAAAGAGCTTATATGCCAAAACCTAAAAGTTACCGAATTGAGGAACTTAATGTATAACAATGATCAAAGATCATTTAATGCATCGTATCAAATCTATGATGAAAATCATGTTTGATATCAGCCTCAACCTGGTACGTGTACACAAGTTACTTTGTAGCATTGATTTGCTGACCTGTACACCTCTGTGATTCGTATCTTGTAAATAACGGATAACATTGGCATAATCATGCGTTACGACAAAGCTTTGTGCAAATTCCTTGATACGGGAGTATGTCGTGTGCGTGAGAACCATAAGCTTGTTAGTTTTTAATACACCTAATGCGTATCATTTTAAAGCACTGCATAACGGTCTGCATGTAAGCTTATGTGGATCACAATATTAGCAATTGCCAAATCACACATTGTCTTTAATGATAAATATATTAAAGAACAACGGTGTGATCAGATTTTTCATAAACCAATATGATCCTCTTACCGAAAATCACAAAATGTTTACTGCTTTAAAATTTTCATTTTCTTCATATATACAAAAACTCAAAAAGATTTTAGGTGTGGTTGAGCATAAAGTTTAGAAAATCCAAAATTTTTACACTTCTCTGTTATTTTCGATAACTGATGTTGGATGATAGTCATTTTCTGAAGTTTGACGAACCATCTGAGTTTTGTATCATTTAAATGAGAAAGTTTGAAGGTTTTAAGGTTTGAAATGATAAAACGGGATTCGAATCGGACATTTGATAAAATTTCATTTTTCCATATTCCTGTTCGACCTTTCATTAGGTCGAATGAGGTTTATGTGGGTTGATTCGAACCTCAGTAGGAGGTCGAATGAGAGTGTTTGTTTGATAAGTTTTTAATTCGAACCATCTATTTTTCATTCGGACCTTTAGTTAGGTCGAATGAACAATGGATCTTCTAATTCGAACCCTGAAAGGGTCGAATGAGCCTAGCCTATGTATATGTTCCGTCTCATTCGAACCCACCCACATAATTTTTCAAAAATGTCCAACATAAAGTCACCTTGTTGCCCTTACATTTTACACCTTATAATCTTGTTGCTTGTGCTCTTCTGATCATTTTCATACCATTTTTACAGGTAATGATCCATGGAAACTGTCAGAATCGTTCATTAAAGTTTCGAAACCCTAAGTGCTTGATTTATGGACTTAAACTGATTCTGAACATATGTTGACCATCAATTCATCTATATCATTGGTTTTATGGGGAGAGTAACACAAAAACAAGAGTTTAAACACATTCATGTTCAATGTCGATTGTTTAAACCTTAGTTTTTGTGGAAAACCATTGGTAATGGATTAATTGATCAAATTGGACATGAATATAGGTTAATCGATTGTTTTCGAGTGTGTTTGAATCAAAATGGAATGTTAGAATGGATTAAACAATGATCTGGTAATTTAAAATCAACACTAATACTCATTCAACCATTTTAGAGGGTCTAATGAACATCAATGGATCAAGTGAACTATTTTTCAAGTTCATTCGATACAATTCAAACCCATTCCACCCCTCGAAAGGTCGAATGAAAAAGAATTTATGACCATTTTCATGTTTTGTCCGAATTTAACGTATTTTTATGTTTTTGTTTGTTTGTTTTTGCAGATAAAATGGCTGAACAACCACAACAGAATGTACAAGAGCCTGTAGTACAAGAACAGGAACCACCCAAAGAACTGAGCTTTGAGCCGAAACACAATTGTTGTGCATACGTTGGTCCAGTTGGAAGATACGTGGAATTTGATGGAATTGTCAGCTTTCTGAAGAGGTGCAGAGTTGTATACACTATTGCACACCGATGACGATTTACAAAGATCATCAGGCTGATTTTTGGGAGAAAGCAACTATCACATTCTGGGATAACAAGTCAGTTATTCAAAGCAGGATTCAAGGCCACTTGGTGTTAGTATCTGAACAAGATATCAGAGAGGCATTGCAGTTACAATATTCTCCTTCTGATCCTATTGAACTTTCATGGACTGAACAGAGGAAGTGTTTTCTAAGGATGAAGTATAACGGTCCTATCACAGACTGTTTCTTGCATAAAGCCAAATTGTGTCCCCAATACAAGTATCTGTTACATGTGATTCTACATGTATTTGGACCAGTTAGTGGAGGCTATGACGTACTGAGGAAGAGTCTATGTTCTTTGGTGGTTGCTCTCATATTAAACAAGCCTTTCAATGTATCTGGAATGATATTTAATCACATGATGGAAATGTTACAAGGCTTAAAGGGTGATAAGTTTTTGATGTACCTAAGATTTCTGTAGATGGTGTTTGACAACAAGTACAAGGAGTTGAGGAAAGATCCTTTGCAGATAGTCAATCAAGCACACATGAATCAGACTACTCTGAGCAGGATGAAGACTTACAAAGGTCTAACTGCTGTAGAAAAGCCACCTTATAAGAATTTGTTTGGCCATTTGAGGTCAGTAGCTTACAATGATCCAGGACAAGACAAGGTGTGACATGCTGATAGCAACCCAGATTCTAATAGTCCATTACACCCAGTGGATAAAACTGCTAAGAGAAAGAGACAGGTAATAAACAAAGGTGCAAAGTCTGGGAAGAGTAAACAAGTGGTGATTGAAAAGGAAACAAATCAAAGAAAGTGACAAAGGGGAAAGGTAAGGGAAAGACAATGTTGGTTGTTGAAGACAGTGAAGAAACTAAGGATGAAGAAGAGTGGGACTCACAGACTGAAACTGTTAAGGTTACTAACCCCGAGGCCACTGAGATTAGTA
The DNA here is from genome assembly GCA_030844895.1 of Ambrosia x helenae. Taxonomy (NCBI): domain Eukaryota; kingdom Viridiplantae; phylum Streptophyta; class Magnoliopsida; order Asterales; family Asteraceae; genus Ambrosia; species Ambrosia x helenae. The sequence continues at coordinate 40,213 of JAUTDX010001545.1, forward strand.
CACCTGATGCTTTGGAAAAGATTTATGAAGAACAGAGAAATAAAACTATGACTGAAGAGAATGAAGAGCTGATACTTAATCTTGATGATTTTCAAGGTTCACCAGTTATAGGAGCAAAGATTGTTCGAGGTAGAAAGAAATCGATGTCGAAGAAGGAAAATCCAAGAAAGAAAAGAAACAGGGAGATTGATTTACCGGTTCTAGGGAAGAAAGTTCTAGAAGCAACTAGTTCGAAAGCAGCATCACCAGCAACATCCCCAATCATGAAGAAAAAGTAAGTATCTGAGAAGAGTGTTAGTGCAGATCTATCATCACAAATGAACCCTAAGAACATCTCTGCAACCTTAAAGAGTGTTTTGGAGGAAATTAAACAGAAAACTGATAAACCTAGAGCTGGATCTAGTTCTAATCCAAAGGTTACAGTTTTGGATGAAGTGATGGAAGCAGTTAATAGACAAATTGGAAATGTGATAAAAGCAAGTAATCAGCAACAAGCAGATATCAAGCAGATGAAAGAAAATGAAGCTGATATGCTGAAGATTGTGCTATCTTCTAAGAAGCGTCAAGATGAATTAGAAGAAACAATCAAGATGCTTAAGACTTCTGATAGAAGAAACAAGCAAAGAATAAAGCTGATTGAAAGTGAAAACAAGGAAATGAAGAAACTGCTTGATAAATTGTCCTCTGAGGCACCACAGCTGAAAGATGGTGAAGAAGAAGAGAAAGATGAGGAAGTGCAGGTTCATTTTGAGACTTCTGATGATGAAAGTGATGATGATAATGAGAATGATGGATCAGATGATGATGATAATGACAATGCAGGAGGAAAAAGTTCTAAGAAAGATAAAGAATCCAGTGATAAGGATTCTGATGATGATAATGAAGATGCAAACCAATTCAGCTTCGAGAAAAGAGATTTCGAGAAAAGCAGCAAAGGCGAATCAAGTTCTAAGAAGAAGAAAGGTAGTGAAACAGTTGATGAAGATCAGACTATCTATTGGACTGATAAGATTCGTTCTTTGACTAATGAAGATAAAAGATTGTACAAACTAATGCTTGAGAGAAATATTTGGACAATAGAACTGACTGGAAGATTTCCTGAGATCTTTGAAGGAGAGGATATGAAGTATTTAATAGATTATCAAGATCCTGATCTTGAGGATGGTGAATTATCTGCTGCAATGTCGAATGAGATACTTGAAGGACTTGCAAAGCAGGTAGGGAAATCATTAGAAGATATTATGAAAGAACAAATAATTCCTGAGATTCCAGTTAAAGAGGCAGGAACACATTCAGATGACAAAGATGCTCCAGTTTTTGAAGATATTGAGATTGAAGACATTTCTCATGAAGAGTATCCGGAGTATTATCCAATGAAGACGAATGTGGTGATTCCTGAGATTAATGAAGAGACGTTGAATGAAGCTGAAAAGTTAGCAAAAGAGAAAGGAAAGAAGGTTATGGAAGAAGTGTTTGGTAATGAAGCTGAGAAGAAACAACTTTACAAAAAATCTGATGAACTTAAAGAGTTGTTAAAGAAGCTGAAGGAAAAAGAAGCTAATAGACCAGTAGCAGAAGTTCAAGGTTCTTTTTACAAACATCACAACAAAGAGTTTAAAGGAAGAGCTTTAGGCTGGAAGTACTTTCCACAGCTGAAGTGTGTTGGAATTAAGTGGAAAAAGGGAATTCTGTACTTTTACAGACTCCATGACATCAAAACACTTCCATATTGGGCTGTGAGAGATGTTTGTAGACACACTATGGGCGGTGCTTCTGTGAATAATTCAGTTGTAGGTTGGTTTGCAGGCAAGATGAGTTGGGAAAGCAGAACAAAATGGGATTTATTCAAACCTCAGTATTCTAAACGGATTGTTCATAAGATTGAGATTGATCCCAAGACAGGTTTGAAGAAAGTTACATTGAATTATAAACCTCCTGTGGTGATGAAGAGAATACCTTTAATGCAAATACAGCAAAATTACAGCAAAGACTTTAACTTTTGGTATTATGATTAGAAGACGGCTGAAGTTGTGATTGTGCTAAGAGGTAAAGATCCTAAGCTGATGTGCAAGAAGATTGGAGTGTTTGATCCGATGTGGTTAATAAACTGCTCAGCTGAAGACATCAACATGTTATATTTCAATCCAATTCATTTCAATGTTGAAGATTTGGAACAAGCTTGGAGATACTACAAAGTTGTTTGTTTCTATTTCGCTTGGGATGTCAATGCATGATGTGATTACAAAAATTTGCTTGGGAAGTATGTGAAGGTTAGAGAGGCTACAAAGAAAAGTTCTCTTAAAAAGCAAGCAAAACCTGAAATGAGCGCATCACAAAGAAAGACGTTAAAGATTAAGCTGATGAACAAGATGCTTGAATATCAAGAACAACAATCCAAGCAATAGCCAAGGGGGAGTTTGTTGATACATTAGTGTGGCTATCGCTTTGGATTCTACAATAAACGGCGTTAAAAGTTGAAGATTGGTAGATTAAGAAGACCATTCGACCCATCGTGGGGTCGAATGAAAATCAAAGTGGGTCGAACGAAAGTTTATTATACTTAGTTTTGTTTGTTCGAGCCTGTTAATGGTCGAACGAGGCCATTCGACCCTTGCAGAGGTCGAATGTGTAGGTCTGTAAAAGGTTTTAGTTTGTTTTGCAAGTTAGTTAGTTGTGTCATTTGTGTGTGTGAAGTGCGTGTTTTCCAGAGAGAGTTTTAGAAGGTTCTAGAGAGTCTTTCATTGTAATTTAAGATCATATAAGGTTTTTATCAATTGATTATAATGGAAATGATTATTAAAATGGATATTATCGTGTTCTAATTTGTTAATTATCATTTTGCATGTGATTTAGGGTTTCCGCACCTGAATTGCTCTACTTGTGTGATAATTCATTGAATAACAAAACGATCCTTTACAAATAGGTCAGCACCTTGTTGGTCGGTGTGAATCTTAACAACGTCTATGAGCTTCTTTCATAGCAATCGCGTATGAAATGATAGTGAACATGGATTTTTTTGACCTAGGAGTGGTTAACCGGGTCCTTAGTGATTGACATGGCTGCTTCATTGTCAACATAAATAGGGGTAGTGAGAAATTTGAAACCATAATCCCGCATCTGCTGTTGAATCCATGTCACTTGTAAGCAGCATGAAGAAGCGACAACATACTCAGCTTCACAAGTGGATACAACTACCCATGTCTACTTCTTGCATTGCTAGGATACGAGTCTACTCCCTAAGAACTTACATCCAGCTTTTGTGTATTTAGCATTGAGCTTGTAGCCAGCATAGCCTGAATCATTATAGGCAGTGAAATCGAACGAATCATCACAAGGGTACCTTAGACCTTTGGTCAGACATTCCTTCAGATATCGAAAGATCCACTTATCCGTGGTCAGATGAGAAACCTTTGGCTTTGATTGGTATTGCGCATACAAGCATGTTGCGAATATGATATAAGGACGAGAGGCAGTCAGATACATGAAAGAGCCAATCATTGCACGGTAGTGTGAAGGATCCACGGTGGTACCCGTGTCATCTGGTCTAATCCTGTGATTGACCTGAATAGGAGCTAAAGCAGGTGGCGCATCATCCATCGAGAACCGACTCAAGATGTCTACTACGTACTTGGCCTTATGAATGAAAATTCCCGTAGGATTCTGTTGAACATGTAGACTTAAAAGAAACTGTATCTCTCCCACCACACTCATCTCGAACTTGTTCTACATAAGTTTCTCAAAATCCTGCACAAACTATTGTTAGTTGAGCCAAATATGATATCATCAACATATACTTGTACTAGTAAAAGGTGACCATATTTTTCCAAGGTGAAGAGTGTACAATTGTTGAGTCCGTGTGTGAACCCATTTGAGATAAGGTACTGAGAGAGCGTCTCATACCAAGATCTCGAAGCTTGATGAAGTCTGTAGAGAGCCTTGTTTAATCGGTAAACACGGTCTCTGTGCATAGGATCTTCAAATCACGGTGGTTGCCCCACGTACAGCTCTTTCTTCACTTATCCATACAGAAACGCACTTTTAGGATGCAAGCGCGAGAAACATGCTTATTGCTTCCATGCGAACTACCGGAGCGTATATTTCATTGTAATCAATCCCTTCAATTTGCCGGAACCCTTGAACAACTAAGCTGGCTTTGTTTCTGACTACAACGCCATGGTTTTTTTTCTTACATTTGTAAACCCACTTCGTTATGATCTTCTTTGCACCCATTCGAAGATCTACTAGATCCCAAACACCTGGTTTCCTAAATAGAAGGAGTTCTTCTTTCATTGCTTCGATCCATGGATTTTCCTTAATGCCTCATTGATGCTTTGTGGTTCCATTTGTGAGACATATAAAGCGAAATCCCAATCGTTCTGGAACTTGGGTGTGGGTCTTTTGTCGAAATGGAATGCTCACCGAATTCAGTAATCCTTGAATATAGAGTTGTAGCATTTCACGAAGCTGCCCGCTAGTCGTTACGCCACGTTTTGGATTAGTAATGATATTTTGCTGAGGGTGTATGTCATGGATCCTAGATTCAGGATGAGTTGGGTCTGGGACACTCTCACGCATGTTGTACTTGGAAGGATCAATTCTGAAATTTAATATGGGAGCACCAGAAGAAGAGGACGGACCATCAACTGATGATGTCATATTTCCACTTGTACCTATGGAAACAATGTTAGTATCAACTGTGGTATTGACATTACCTGTTGGATCAGAAGAATTTGCCAGGTCCGCTGGTTGATCAGTAAGAATATCCAAAGAATCAACAAAGTCATCATCATCTGAGGAAGTTAAATCATTTTCCTCAGATGCTTCCATGAAAACCTCTTCTTCTCATTGTTCCCAGCTACTGCAGAAGGTATTGAGATATGAGGTTGACTTGTTATGATGTTTAATAAATGAAAACAGTAAATGAAGGATAACTTGATAATGAAAGTGTAGCGGAATATAAAGTTTAAATCATAACAATCAGAAGAATTGCTTTCAACAAGTACTTTTATAAACCACAAAATTTTCGCACAAAGTATTACAATTCTCCCCTCAGACTGATCACTCACAAAGTTATTTGTACAGAGAATATATGTGAAGTGATAATTAGAATGATACAAGCATCATTCTATTTATAGACAATTACCAACTATGATGATCTAAGCTAACGAATGTCTACAAAGGAACTTTCTAACTAGACTAATCAACGTAAAATGAAAAATTATTCTAAAGAAGGTACAGTTCCATAAGTCAAACATCTGTTGTCAGGAACATATATTGAAGCCTAACATCTAGTGGTCTTCAACAGTTTCTGTTTATTCCATCAGATATTTAGCATGTTTTGGCTTTTGTACTTCATCTTTTCTTCTTTGGTCCAGTAGACCCAACAATCTCCCCCTAGAACAGATGATGCCAAAACTTAGTCTTTATTTCTGATTTTTATTACTCATCTGGCTCTCCCTTACTTTTTCTTTTAATGAGAGTTCAAAGGTTAGGAGACCATATCTTTTGGATCCCTTTGTAGCTTTAAGTTAAGCAAATCTTGGAGATCACTTGCTGACAGACCGTAAGCCTCTTCTATACTTCGTACTTGAGCATTTCCATCAGACCTGAGTAGAGTCAATTCATGGGTGTCTTTATTGGATTCCACTTTAGAATTTTTGGATCCGAGGTACTCCTGGGTTGCAGGTTTATTTGTGATGAGTTTGGTGATGAGGGTTTGTGAAGGGATATGGTACCAAAGCATCAGCAAAATACCACATCACAACCTAAAAACAATGTGCCCCCTTTATATAAAACTAGACGACTACTGCCTCATCTAACAGATGACGCAGCTTCACCCCCCCGTTTTAATACGTCGGCCATATACCAGCGTCCATCTAACGATGACACAGCCTCACCCGCCCGTTCTACGTCGGCGCATAGCCTAGCGTCCATCCAACGGATGACACAGACTTACCCGCCCGTTCTATGTCAGCGGACTGACACACTGTGAAGCTTCTTCAGCAAGATAGACAAAGCTTCACCAACACGATACAAAGATGCCTTATGGGGCAGCCTCGAGACACACACTCCTGCCCCAGACAACTGTTCCTGACGCTGCAGGCTGCCCGTCAGACTTTCCGACCAATAAATGGCTGCGCATTACCTGACAGTCAGAAAGGACGATGACGTGGCGGCATCCCAGCCAAGATATCTTCGTTAAAGACTTTTGCAACCCTTCAACTTGTCTCAGGTTCTTCGAGAAGGAGATGATTACTCACCACCCTGCTACAAGCCACTAGGCGGACGCCACGTCCGCCCTCCCCACGCCCACCAGCGCCCAATTTACGGACGGCACGTGCACTTACGTCAGGACGGTAACATCCCCCTTTTCCCCCTCCTTTTTATCATACCCACTTGCACTATTGGGCCTAGGGACTTGGGCCGGAACCTAGAGACACCTTTA